>OX030958.1:1800992-1803492 GCA_943735955.1 Piscicola geometra | reverse complement strand
GGTTGGTGAGATGGTGGTAGATGAGATGGTGGTGGGTGAGATGGTGGTTGGTGAGATTGTGGTAGATGAGATGGTGGTGGGTGAGATGGTGGTTGGTGAGATGGTGGTGGATGAGATGGTGGTGGGTGAGGTAGTAGTGGGTGAGATGGTGGTGGGTGAGATGGTGGTGGGTGAGGTAGTGGTGGGTGAGATGGTGGTGGGTGAGATGGTGGTGGGTGAGATGGTGGTGGGTGAGGTGGTGGGTGAGATGGTGGTGGGTGAGATGGTGGTGGGTGAGATGGTGGTGGGTGAGATGGTGGTGGGTGAGATGGTGGTGGGTTAGATGGTGGTGGGTGAGAAGGTGGTGGGTGAGATGGTGGTGGGTTAGATGGTGGTGGGTGAGAAGGTGGTGGGTGAGATGGTGGTGGGTGAGATGGTGGTGGGTGAGATGGTGGTGGGTTAGATGGTGGTGGGTGAGAAGGTGGTGGGTGAGATGGTGGTTGGTGAGATGGTGGTAGTTGAGATGGTGGTAGGTGAGATGGTGGTGTGTGAGGTGGTGGTTGGTGAGATGGTGGAGAGTGAGATGGTGGTGGGTGAGATGGTGGTGGGTGAGATGGTGGTGGGTGAGATGGTGGTGGGTGAGAAGGTGGTGAGTGAGAAGGTGGTGAGTGAGAAGGTGGTGGGTGAGATGGTGGTGGGTCAAGAAAGGGATGAAATGGTCTAGGGCGCTCTATGATGCAAGTCAAATATTAAATACCTCTTCAAGGCTTCAGTACTAAATTCAATCATCCTCCAATTTACCTTCAATACACAAACACATACACACACACACACACACACACGCACACACACACACACACACACATACACACACACACACACACACACACACACATACACACACACATACACACACACACACACACACACACACACAGAGGACTATCAAGCCTCACCTCGTGACCACGTTTGAGCTTCCCGACGTGATGGACATGTGGACCGTGGTCAACCAGCAGGAAGACGACAGTGGCCAGGTGGGGCTTCCTTTACTCATGTACTCAAGCGCATCATGTGTATGATTCAACATGATGGAGGGGTCTGCCTCATATTAGCCGAGCCTCTGTGTTCCGCCATTTCCCCATGATTCCTATACTCACCTGATGTCCCGTTCTCTTTGGTATTCATCTATTTTATTATTAGATATTATAATATCTATCTGTTTGATCGTTAAGAATGATTGGAAAGAGCAGAACTGGGCAGACGCCTCTGACGTGCACTCGCTCCTCTTCCTCTCCAAGAACGACTCCACCATGGTGATCATCATCATCAGCATCATTGCTTTTACACTCCACCTTCCCATCAGCATCCGTCGTCCTATTTCATCGGCCATCCATCATCCCACCCAACCACCCATCCACCCTCCCAACCACCCATCCACCCTCCCAACCACCCTCCCAACCACCCATCCACCCTCCCAACCACCCATCCACCCTCCCAACCAACCATCCACCTTCCCAAACACCCATCCACCCTCCCAACCACCCTCCCTACCACCCATCCACCCTCTCAACCACCCATCCACCCTCCCAACCACCCATCCACCCTCCCAACCACCCATCCACCCTCCCAACCACCCTTCCACCCTCCCAACCACCCTTCCACCCTCCCAACCACCCTTCCACCCTCCCAACCACCCATCCACCCTCCCAACCACCCATCCACCCTCCCAACCACCCATCCACCCTCCCAACCACCCATCCACCCTCCCAACCACCCATCCACCCTCCCAACCACCCATCCACCCTCTCAACCACCCATCCACCCTTCCAACCACCCATCCACCCTTCCAACCACCCGACCACCCTTCCAACCACCCAACCACCCTCCCAAACACCCATCCACCCTCCCAACCATCCAACCACCCATCCACCCTCCCAACCACCCTTCCAACCACCCATCCACCCTCTCAACCACCCATCCACCCTCCCAAACACCCATCCACCCTCCCAACCACCCTTCCAACAACCCAACCACCCTCCCAAACACCCATCCACCCTCCCAACCACCCATCCACCCTCCCATCCACTCTTCCAACCACCCAACCATCCTTCCAACCACCCAACCACCCTCCCAAACACCCATCCACCCTCCCAACCACCCATCCACCCTCCCAACCACCCTCTTAACCACCCATCCACCCTCCCATTCACCCATCCACCCTCTCAACCACCCATCCACCCTTCCAACCACCCATCCACCCTCCCAACCACCCTCCCAACCACCCATCCACCCTCCCAACCACCCTCCCAACCACCCATCCACCCTTCCAACCACCCATCCACCATCCCAACCACCCTTCCAACCACCCAACCACCCTCCCAAACACCCATCCACCCTCCCAACCACCCATCCACCCTCCCATCCACCCTTCCAACCACCCAACCACCCTCCCAAACACCCATCCACCTTCCCAACCACCCATCCACCCTCCCAACCACCCTCCCAACCACCCATCCACCCT
>OX030958.1:1713492-1798492 GCA_943735955.1 Piscicola geometra | reverse complement strand
ACATACATACATACATACATACATACATACATACATACATACATACAAACATACATACATACTTACATACATACATACATACATACATACATACATACATACATACATACATACATACATACATACATACATGCATACATACATACAAACATACATACATACATACATACATACATACATACATACATACATACATGCATACATACATACATACATGCATACATACATACATACATACATAAATACATACATACATACTTAAAAAGATAACTGATGATACCATTAAAAATGATGATGTTTTGACAGTCACCAGGCAGGGTAGACTTGATGAGACCCATTGTTATTAGATTTAAGTCCCAAGCTGCCAAAACATTGGCTCTCAAAAATTCTCACAGAATTAAGACATTGTCAGGTGATGTTGCTAAAGTAAAAATTTTTCATGATTTAACTCGTGAACAGAGAAATGAGTTCAATAAACTGGTGGATGAGGCAAAAGAGGTAGTAAAAAATGGCGATGGTAGTTTTTTTACCCGGGTAATAGGTCCTGTAGGGAGATGGAAAATAGTAAAAATTTTGAAAAAATCAAATTTGTAAATTTTGGACTTTTGAATATAAGATCTATTGTTTTTAAATCTAATGAGGTTTATGAATTGATACATGAAGGGTTGGATATTTTTGTGTTGACGGAAACATGGCATGGGTCACATGATGAAATTTCAGTACGGAAGGCAATGCCTCCTGGTTATAATTTTGTTGATTTTTTAAGACCGCTTGATCCATTTAATGGTGGTTTAATTATTTATTATAAGTCTGTTTTCAAGTGTAAACGATTGGATTTACCTAAAATATCCACTTTTGAGGCTGTTGCTTTAGACTTTTTTGTTATAAATGTGATTTTATTGTATTAGCTATTTATAGGCCTGGATCGGCACCAGTCTCTCTTTTATTTTTTACGGAACTCACTTTGGTTTTGGAAAATGTTTCAATTTTAGCGTCTCATCTTGTTTTAGCTGGCGATTTTAATGTTAGGGTTGATAGACCTGATCATCCGAATGCTGTCATGCTACATGATGTTTTTGAAAATTTACATTTAATTAATAGAGTAAATGAGCCCACTCATAATTTGGGTGGTGTACTGGATCTGATTGTGACTTCTTGTGAGCTGCCTGTTTCCGATATCAAAGTTTTTCCAAGTGGGATTTTTTCTGACCATGGTTTTATTAAGGTACGTCTGCCATTTGAAGTAAAACCTCCAAGGATTGCAAAAAAGCTTGTTCGATCTTGGAAACGTAGGAAAGAGGATTTATTTGTCTCTTTAGTACTTGATTCTCCTATAAGTAAGCCATGTTCAAACAATGATGTTGATGAGCTGCTTGAACTTTTTAACAAAGAAATTAAAAGAATTGTAGATATAGTTGCGCCTCTTCATA
Organism: Piscicola geometra; assembly: GCA_943735955.1. Lineage (NCBI taxonomy): Eukaryota > Metazoa > Annelida > Clitellata > Hirudinida > Piscicolidae > Piscicola > Piscicola geometra. The sequence goes on along the minus strand of OX030958.1, from coordinate 1,797,062 downwards.
TGGCCAAGTGTAGACGAGAGCCAATGGCTCCATGGTTTGATGGAGAATGCAGGCAGGCAAAAAGAGATTGTCGCAAAAAAGAAAGGAAATACAGGAAAACTTTGCAAATTGTTGATAAAAACAATTTTATCACTGCCTGTAGATCGAAAAATTGCCTTCTTGTAGGAAAAAGAAACTTATACTGGAAAAATCTTGTAGATGAAAAAAGAATGAAACCAAAGCAACTTTGGAATATTATCAATAAACTGTTGTGTGATGAGTCGGTTTCTGGTTTTGCTGATGCTGAGACTGATTTTTCTGCAAGCACGTTTTTACATTTCTTTAGCAATAAGGTAGAAAGAGTAAGACAAGACACAGAAAATTGTGATGTAAATGACAATTTGATGTTTTCTGATTCTGAGATTCCGGAGAATTATAAATTGTCAAGTTTTTCTATCTTAAGTGAAGACTATGTAATAAAAGTTGTTTTAGATTCGCCAAATAAAACATGTTCATTGGATTGTTTACCAACATTTGTTTTCAAAAAATATATTAACTTGCTTTCTAAATTTTTAAAAAGTTTTATTAATCTTTGTCTAAATTTGGGTAAATTTCCTAATTTATGTAAACATGCGCTAGTTGTTCCACTATTGAAAAAAGATGGCTCAGACATAAATAGTATAAATAATTATAGACCAGTTTCAAATCTTTTATTTAAAAGTTAATTGAACGCATTGTAGCTAAGGAACTGTTAGAGTATTTGACCTTCAATAGTCTATTGCCTGTGTACCAATCAGGGTACAGGCAGTTTCATTCCACTGAGACTGCTTTGTTACAAGTACTTTCTAGCTTATATGCAGCTATGGATAAAAATGTGACATCAATATTGGCATTTTTGGACATGAGTGCAGCGTTTGACTGTGTTGATCATAGTATTCTATTGGAGCGACTTAGTCGCAGTATTGGAATAACTGGGGTTGTTTATTCATGGTTCGAATCATATTTATTTAATCGTTCACAACAAGTTTCTTATAAAAGTGAGTTGTCTGAAAATCAGATTATCACACATGGTGTACCACAGGGTTCTGTTCTTGGTCCGATTCTTTTTCTTTTGTATACTTCAGATCTTTTTAAAATTATTGAATCTTCTGGATTTTTGGGTCACTCATATGCTGATGATATACAGTTGATCGTCAGTTGTTCCCCGTTTGAATTTCAGAATTCAATTGACAAGTTAGTAAAATGCTTATCAAATATCGATTTATGGATGTCAGCAAATCGATTGAAGTTTAATCAAAGCAAAACCAAAATACTACCGATAGGCACTTGGCAGCAGCTTTCTAGGATTGAGGTAGACCATGTTGTTATTGATGGCGAAGATATTGAACTATCCTCTCAAGCAACTAATCTGGGTTTTATTTTTGATAAAAAACATACAATGAATGAACACATTAAGCATTTGACCGGCACATGTTCTTATCAGCTGCGCAAATTAATGTCAATCAGAAGGTCATTAACTACTGCTACCACACAAGGTCTGGTACATGCGTTCATTCACTCTCGGTTGGACTACTGCAACAGTCTTTTTTGGGGTTTACCTGAGAGATCGATTGGTATGCTTCAGTCCATTCAGAACCGTGCTGCTAAAGTTGTAGTTGGCGCATACAAATATGACCACGTCACACCTATTTTTAAGGAACTCCATTGGTTGAGAGTTGATAAACGAATTATTTTTAAGATATGCATGTTGATGTATAAGTGCTTAAATGGACGTGCACCAAAATACCTTATGGATAGGTGCACTTTGAAAACCAACACTTTGCAACCCTATCGATTGCGGTCTGATGAGGTGAACTACTTGGCTGTTTCACCCACACGTTTAAAAATAGGGACAAGACAATTTTCTGTGTCTGGCCCTCTTGTATGGAACAGCTTGCCAAATCAATTGCGGCAGCCGGGCTTAACGGCTAAGATGTTTAATGATATGCTGAAAACATATTTGTTTTCACTGTCATGAAATTAATGTTTAGAGCGCTATTGAGATTTAATAAATGGCGCTATATAAATATTCTGATAGATAGATAGATAGATACATACATACATACATAAATACATACATACATACATACATACATACATACATACATACATACATACATACATACATACATACTTACATACATACATACATACATACATACATACATACTTACATACATACATACATACATACATACATACATAAATACATACATACATACATACATACATAAATACATACATACTTACATACATACATACATACATACATACATACATACATACATACATACATACATACATGCATACATACATAAATACATACATACATACATACATACATGCATACATACATACATACATACATACATACATACATAAATACATACATACATACATACATACATACATACATAAATACATACATACTTACATACATACATACATACATACATACATACATACATACATACATACATGCATACATACATACATACATACATACATACATACATACATACATGCATGCATACATACATACATACATACATACATACATACATACATACATACATACATAAATACATACATACATATATACATTACTGAAAAAATCTTGTTACTAGAAAAATCTTGTTACTGGAAAAATTATGTAGATGAAAATAGAACGAAACCAAAGCAACTTTGGAATATTATCAATAAACTGTTGTGTGATGAGTCGGTTTCTGGTTTTGCTGATGCTGAGACTGATTTTTCTGCAAACACGTTTTTACATTTCTTTAGCAATAAGGTAGAAAGAGTAAGACAAGACACAGAAAAAAATGACAACTTGATGTTTTCTGATTCTGAGATTCCGGAGAATTATAAATTGTCAAGTTTTTCTATTTTAAGTGAAGACTATGTAATAAAAGGGGTTTTAGATTCGCCAAATAAAACATGTTCTTTGGATTGTTTACCAACATTTGTTTTTTTTGAATATATTAACTTGTTTTCAAAATTTTTAACAAGTTTTATTAATCTTTGTCTAAGTTTGCGCTAGTTTTGAAAAAAGATGGCTCAGAAATAAATAGTACAAATAATTATTGACCAGTTTCAAATCTTTTATTTCAAAGTTAATTGAACGCATTGTAGCTAAGGAACTGTTGGAGTATTTGACTTTCAATAGTCTATTGCCTGTGTACCAATCAGGGTACAGGCAGTTTCATTCCACTGAGACTGCTTTGTTACAAGTACTTTCTAGCTTATATGCAGCTATGGATAAAAATGTGACATCAATATTGGCATTTTTGGACATGAGTGCAGCGTTTGGCTGTGTTGATCATAGTATTCTATTGGAGCGACTTAGTCGCAGTTTTGGAATAACTGGGATTGTTTATTCATGGTTCGAATCATATTTATTTAATCGTTCACAACAAGTTTCTTATAAAAGTGAGTTGTCTGAAAATCAGATTATCACACATGGTGTACCACAGGGTTCTGTTCTTGGTCCGATTCTTTTTCTTTTGTATACTTCAGATGTTTTTAAAATTATTGAATCTTCTGGATTTTTGGGTCACTCATATGCTGATGATATACAGTTGATCGTCAGTTGTTCCCCGTTTGAATTTCAGAATTCAATTGACAAGTTAGTAAAATGCTTATCAAATATCGATTTATGGATGTCAGCAAATCGATTGAAGTTAAATCAAAGCAAAACCAAAATACTACCGATAGGCACTTGGCAGCAGCTTTCTAGGAATGAGGTAGACCATGTTGTTATTGATGGCGAAGATATTGAACTATCCTCTCAAGCAACTAATCTGGGTTTTATTTTTGATAAAAAACTTACAATGAATGAACACATTAAGCATTTGACCGGCACATGTTCTTATCAGCTGCGCAAATTAATGTCAATCAGAAGGTCATTAACTACTGCTACCACACAAGGTCTGGTACATGCGTTCATTCACTCTCGGTTGGACTACTGCAACAGTCTTTTATGGGGTTTACCTGAGAGATCGATTGGTATGCTTCAGTCCATTCAGAATCGTGCTGCCAAAGTTGTAGTTGGCGCATACAAATATGACACGTCACACCTAATTTTAAGGAACTCCATTGGTTGAGAGTTGATAAGCGAATTATTTTTAAGATATGCATGTTGATGTATAAGTGCTTAAATGGACGTGCACCAAAATACCTTATGGATAGGTGCACTTTGAAAACAAACACTTTGCAACCCTATCGATTGCGTTCTGATGAGGTGAACTACTTGGCTGTTCCACCCACACGTTTAAAAATAGGGGCAAGACAATTTTCTGTGTCTGGCCCTCTTGTATGGAACAGCCTGCCAAATCAATTGCGGCAGCCGGGTTTAACGGTTAAGATGTTTAATAATATTCTGAAAACATATTTGTTTTCACTGTCATTAAATTAATGTTTAGAGCACTATTGAGATTTATTAAATGGCGCTATATAAATACTCTGATAGATAGATACATACATACATACATACATACATACATACATACATACATACATACATACATACATACATACATACGTACGTACGTACATACATACATACATACATACGTACATACATACATACATACACACCTACACACACAAACACACATTTACACACACTCACACACCCACACACACACACACACACACACACACAAACACACACACACACACACACACACAGGAAATTAGAGCAACAGCTATGTGTCTGTACAAGGATGTGTCCGGTTTGTTCACCTGCAACAACAACAACAACAAAAACAAAAACAATCCTGATAAAGCAGAAAACATGAAGTAAGTCACTTAGGATGATGGCAGTGATGATGATGGTGATAAGATTGATGGTGGCAGTGATGATGATGGTGATAAGATTGATGGTGGCAGTGATGATGATGACAATTTAACTAAGTGGGATGAATGTAATGACGATGGCGATTATATGGTGAAGTAGCTTGATGAGGATGATGATGATGATGATGATTACGATGATGATGATGATGATGATGATGATTACGATGATGATGATGATTAAGATGATGATGATGATTACGATGATGATGATGATTAAGATGATGATGATGATGATGAGCATATGTAATGATGGCGCAGTGACGAAGACGAGTACTTGTACGCAAGGGAGGAGTGCACGCCGGAAGAGAGGAAAGAGAGGTGATCGTGAAGGAATGGATGCTTGTGCCAATTTATAATAAGTTTTGTTTAATTTGTTTTGCTTAGATTGTCTTAAAATAGGAATAAGTATAAGATATTTGTAGAATTGTAATATAGAATCAATCATAATGATTTCGTTTATTTCTCGTCTTTCAGCAGTGCGGGCAGTTGTGAAGAGGAGACTTCCTGGTTGTTTGTGTGCCACCAAGGACTTCTAGAGGTTTAAAAGGGTGGTGGTGGTAGTAGTAGTAGTAGTAGTAGTAGTAGTAGTAGTAGTAGTAGTAGTAGTAGTAGTAGTAGTAGTAGTAGTAGTAGTAGTAGTAGTAGTAGTAGTAGTAGTTGAAGAAGCATTTTGTTTTTATTTTTTACTTTTTAATGATCAAAACTTTGAAAAGTAGTTGTTATTCACAGTTGTTGTTCAGAAGTCGTCTAGTTGTCATTATTATGACAGTCTATTTTATTTTATTTTTTTAATCATGTGAGGGGTATCACAAAGGTGTACGCAGTGCCGGAGATGAGGCAGGTGTTTGAGAGTAGAGACCTCATGCTCCAGAGCCCCCTACTCAAGCATTCCACGTATGTGTGTTTGTGTGTGTGTGTGTGTGTGTGTGTGTGTGTGTGTGTGTGTGTGTGTGTGTGTGTGTGTTTTTGTGTGTGTGTGTGTGTGAGCATGAGTGTTTCTTTTGCCAGCAGCGACGTGAGGGGTCCTTTGACGGCACCAACATCTCCTCCTCCCACTGAGATCTGCGTCGTCGGCATGGGCAGGAGCCAGAGCAGGGTGCATCTAATGGTTCGTCCCACTTTTTCTTTCTCTTCTCTCTTTCTCACTCTCTTTTTTTCTCTCTTTTTTCTTTCTTTTCTCCACTCTGGGCTGAGTGCACAACTTGTGTATTTGAAAGTGGCCTTAATGCTCCGACAGGTCATCATCCACAAGGAACTCCTCATTTACGAGGCTTTCAAATACAACAACAACAACACAAACGACTGCTTGCGAGTGAGGTTCAAGAAGGTGTCGCATGAGTTGGTCGCCAACACTCCATCCGACTACAAAGTGCCCTCAAACATCAACAACAACATCAACAACAACATCAACAACAACAACAACATCATCAACAACATCAACAACAACAAAGTTAACGGAAGTAGTAGTTGCAGCATAAGGAGGAAACAGCTGAGAGAGTTCAAGAATGTATCAGGCATGAATGGGGTTTGTCATCGTTAGCTTCAACCTTCATGATGATGATGATGGCGTTGTTAATAATAAATAATAATAATGCCTATTTATAATGCGCCAAGGCACGCAACTGAGGCGCCACTCACACGACATAAGTCGTGAAACACCGCATCAATGCGACGTATGCATTGAAAGATGTGTACGTCGTGTGGAGTGGCGTCTCTGGCGCATACGAACCATGGTTCTCAGAACCATTGTAACATGGCATGCGTCTGTCAGGCTGTGAATAATACAGACCATTAAAAAAATATATATACACTAGGTAGGGAGAGGTTGCTCAAGATGAGCCGGTTTCTAAGATGGAACGAGCTTATTTACAGCTATGCGATGTATAAAATATTTTTTTAAATTTTTTTTTTCTATGCATTCGTCTTCTAAGCACATTTGTATGGTGGTTTTGTTTCTGAAAGTTGCCTCGTTCAATTATAATAATTGAAAAACTGATCTATAGAAGAATGGTTTAAAAGTTTGGAGATAACGTTTTGTTGTTTTTTCCTCACATCCGAAGGAGTATAATAATTATTTTTTTCTTATTAATTAGATGAAGATGATGCACTACAGTTTCATTATGTGCAAGTAGTATAATTAATAATTTAGTGATTAGCCTGTTGTAACCATGGATGTGTAGCATGGTCATAGTTGCCTAAGATTAAATGTAGAAAGAGATTATAGACATTGATGAATCTATCTCTGGCATTCGTTCATCTCGGGAGATTATAATAATACTAATAATGACGAGCATTATTTCAGTGGCGTATAACCCGAACGGGCTTCCAGGCCACTTAGGCTGCATATATTAATTGGCGCCTTTGGGTTACTAGGGTATTGGTTGCACTTGCACCTAGGACCTTTCATTATCGTTCACCATGAGATGATAAATCTATATAGACTATATACAATATAATCGACTATATTAAGTTTGTATTCTAAATAGTCTATTGAAAATTAATACAAACCAATAATTTACTTTTTATTAAATGAAAAAACTGTTAGTATTCATTAGCTTTGACACAAGTATGTTCTATTTACAGCTAAATATCACAATTGAATAGATGTAAACTTTCGTCTCATTAGTCTCAATTGACTGTAAACTAGAGGGTTGCACGGGAAATGCTTGAAGCTAAAAGTAAAGTGCGAAATAAAAATATTTCTCTGGGTAAAGCAAGTTTAACTCTTGTTATTCCAACGAGTTTACTTTAAAAATAGAATTTTGAAAATTTTAGAAAAAATTTAGAGCGTTTTTAAAAGACATTTGATGACGCTTTTGAGAAAGAACTGAAAGACTACATGTTCCAGAATAAATAAAGATTGATTGGAATAATCAGTATTGAAGAAGCGGAAAAAGGTATTTCCTTAGATAAATAAGGTAGTCGAATAATAAGTAAAATGTTTAAATTAACTTTTTTTACATGCAATATGATTCGACCTTTAAGTTGCAGGTCCAACAACTTTACCATCTAAGCCAACCCGCTCGCCAAAAACCAACGAACCACACAGAAAAAGATATGGGAAAACAGAAACGATATTGATGTTGATGCTGGTGATTAGGGTGAGGGTGATGATGACCAATCACCACCACTCAATCAACCTCTATACCACCACAAGCACAGGTGTTCATGTGTGGCGACAGAAGCAGGTGGTTGACGATGACAGGCAGGGGACGTCTGCTGAGCCACCAGATGAGTGTCGATGGTGCAGTCAAGTCCTTCGCATCCTTTAACAACGTCAACTGTCCCGCAGGCTTCCTCTACTTCAATGATAAGGTGGGAGGTGGCTGCTTGTTGCTGCTGTTGTTGTTTTTCGTTGAGTTGATTAGCAGTCAGGTGATTATGACCTCAACCAGCTGCCATGATCTGCCAGGCTCTTGCGTCAGTTCTCTTTCTGTTTCCAGGGCTGGGCAGTCTGTCCAGAGATGAGTTTTTGTCTCCTGGGCTGTCTTGCAGCGTCTGCACAGGTCCTCTTGGCTTAGAACAATTCTACATTGATAGGCTTTGATCCCGGGGAGTGTCTAGTGCGAAACCTGCTCAGGTTGGTGCGAGCAAGTTTGGTGAGCTCTTTTTCAGTTTTTTTGGGCCTGTCTTTGTAGATGCCATTCAGTCTGTCGTTACTGGAATAGTGTTCTTGAGGTCTGTGACTTGAGACGGCTTGGCAGAAGCCAGATCTTGATACGGCTTGATTAGAAGGAATTCGTTGTGACTCTTTTTCTGTAGCTGCCTTCCCATCAACCTCTTCGTTTCCAATCAAAGTGCAGTCACCTTCCTGAAAGATGGTATCTCTGGCTGCTTTCAGGGTCGTGCTTGCTGGATTTGGAGTAGCTGATGTTGAGAGGGAAGTTGAACTAAGGCGGCTTAAGCTCGTATACCGCTTCGTGCAGTGGGTCTTCTGGTAGAAGTGCCTTTGCTTGGTGAAGGAAATTGGCCCTCCAGCTGTTTTTTTCAGCTTCTTGGGGACATGTCTCTCTGCAAGTGCCTTCCTCCAATCTTCCGGCTTGTAGCTCACCCTTTTAACAGCCCTTTTGAGGGAAGCTTGGTCAAACCTCGTCTCCATGTTGGCGAGGTCTGTTTCAACAAGGACTGCTTCAGAGGGCGTTGTAGCTGTAAGACAGATGAGGATTTTAGCAGCACGAAGTTGGGCCCTCTCAATCTTGGCGATGTGGGTTTTTGGAGTCCAAGGTGTCCATGCAGGGCTGGCGTATTCCATTATGCTCCTTTGCAGTGCGCAGTACTCACTTCTTCCATTCCCACTCTGTTCCCCCGAGATTGCGGATGATGTTGTCCTGTTTCCTTACCTTGTCCACTATCATGTCTGTGTGGTGGCCTAAGTGCAAGAGTCTGTCATACTTGACTCCAAGGAAGGTGGAATTCTTGTTGCTGTGGTTGTTGTGGTTTTGGAGGTTGTTGTGGTTTTTTGGTGGTTGTTGTGATGGTTGTGAAGGTTGTTGTGGTGGTTTTTGTGGCGGTTGTGGTGGTTTTTGTGGCTGTTGTGGTGGTTTTTGTGGCTGTTGTGGTTTGGGAGGTTGTTGTGGTTTTTTGGTGGTTGTTGTGATGGTTGTGAAGGTTGTTGTGGTGGTTGTTGTGGTTTGGGAGGTTGTTGTGGTTTTTTGGTGGTTGTTGTGATGGTTGTGAAGGTTGTTGTGGTTGTTGTTGTGGTTTGGGAGGTTGTTGTGGTTTTTTGGTGGTTGTTGTGATGGTTGTGAAGGTTGTTGTGGTTGTTGTGGTGGTTGTTGTGGTTGTTGTGGAGGTTATTGTGGTGGTAGCTGCTATGGTGGTGGGTGCGAGCTTATACATGGGTTTATGGCTAACTATTTCATCATCGACTTTTTCCGGGTATAAGTTATGCTTGTAACTTCTGGGGCTAAATTTATCGAGATTAATAAAGCTGGAAAACAAAAATGAATTAATTTGTATGGCGTCGATTTATAGTTTATTAGATATTTTATGAAGACTTTTAATTATTTTGGGAATTTAGATCTTTTCGTACAAATGTCTTTTGCCAACTCAATTAATTAAAAATTCTAATAAATTATGTTTTTCGTGAAATATAGAATGCCTATTTTTAATTTTTTATTTTAGTTTATAAAATTTATTTTCTCAGTGGCAGAAGTAAATTTTTCGAGTAAAAAAAAAATCTGTATATTTAGCCCCAGAAGATTTAATGATAAATTATAAATGCAGTTTCACTGGGTGTGTTTGTGCATTGGAATAGTTCTGCGCTACAAAACCTGCATTTTTCCTTATTTGCCACATCTATCTGGCTACACCACCAATCCATCACCACCACTCCACCACTACCACTCTACCACCACCACTCCACCACCACCACCACTCCACCACCACCACCACTCCACCATCATCACCAATCCACTACCACCACCACTCCACCACCACCACCACTCCACCATCACTCCACCACCACTCCACCACCACTCCACTACCACCACCACTCCACCACCACCACCACTTCACCACCACCACCACTCCACCACTACCACTCTACCACCACCACCACCACCACCATTCTACCACCACCACTACCACTCTACCACCACCACTAAACCACCACCACCACTCCACCACCACCACCACTCTACCACAACCACTCCACCACTACCATTCTACCACCACCACCACTCCACCACCACCACTACTCCACCACCACCACCACCATTACTATTACCACCACCACCATTACTATTACCACCACCACCACCATTATTATTACCACCACCACCATTACTATTACCACCACCATTACTATTACCACCACCACCATTACTATTACCACCATCACCATCATTACTATTACCACCACCACCACCATTACTATTACCACCACCACCATTACTATTACCACCACCACCATTACTATTACAACCACCACCACCATCATTACTATTACCACCACCACCATTACTATTACCACCACCACCATTACTATTACCACCACCACCACCACCATTACTATTACCACCACCACCACCATTACTATTACCACCACCACCACCACCATTACTATTACCACCACCACCACCATTACTATTACCACCACCATTACTATATCCACCACCACCATTACTATTACCACCACGACCACTCCACCACGACCACCTCACCACCACCACCACCACCACCACCATGACCACCACCACGACCACCACCACCACCATGACCACTCCACCACCACTATCTCCACCACCACTATCTTCACCACCACCACCATCACGACCACTTCACCACCACAAACACCACCACCACTCCACCAGAACGAGTTGCGCATCTCCATGCTGTCGAGCAGCACCCACTACGACTGCGCATGGCCGTGCAGGAAGGTGGCTCTCAGGTGCACGCCACATCACATCGTCTACCACTCCGACGTCAAGGTTTGATCTCTTCAGTGGGAGGTGCCCGTGAGCGCAATGGACTTTTGCATTCAAAGCGTCTGATCCTTGTGGGACGTCTGATCCTTGTGGGACGTCTGATTCTTGTGGGACGTTTAATCCTTGTGGGACGTCTGATCCTTGTGGGACGTCTGATCCTTGTGGGACGTCTGATCCTTGTGGGACGTCTGATCCTTGTGGGACGTCTGATCCTTGTGGGACGTTTAATCCTTGTGGGACGTCTGATCCTTGTGGGACGTCTGATCCTTGTGGGACGTTTAATCCTTGTGGGACGTTTGATCCTTGTGGGACGTTTGGGCTTGTGCTTTCACGGGGCAGGGGTCATGACTTGTGTCTGTGTGCAGTTGGAGTTATAATAACAATAATGACGAGCATTATTATAGTGGCGTATAACCCGAACGAGCTTCGAGGCCACTTAGGCTGCATATTTTCATTTGCGCCTATGGGTTACTAGGGCATTGGTTGCACATGAACCTATGACTTTTCATTATTGGTCAAGCCGAGAATCGTTGTAGACTCAGCTAACAGTTCACCGTTGTTGTTGTTGTTTGATTTATTTACTGAGGAAGTGTATCAGGAACTACCAACAGCACCGAAAACTTTAAGAACAGTGCACACTGCCACAAGAACAATGACATCAAGAACAACACCAACGCATCACGGCAGTTGTACGCAGTGATTCAGAGCACTCAGAAGGCGTGCAACAAACTCATCAAGGTGTTCGGAGACAACGAGAAGGAGATGGAGGAGGTGGAGAGAGGTTGTCGTTGTTGTCGTTGTTGTCGTTGTTGCTATCGCTTTTAGTTATTTGTTCCCATTCCGCATGACCGATTCCGGTCCTATGCGGAGAAGGTATGTGAACACCTCCCCCCTCTCTCTCTTAGAGCCTCCTTGAGAGAGGGGGAGGAGGTGGTGCTTTTGAGATCCTCTTCGTGTCCGAGGGCAGCCAACGACGCCTCGTGAAGGCGGGACCACATAGCCGTTGTTGTCGTCGTTGTTGTTGCTGTTGGTTGTTTAGTGGTTGTTTTTGTTTTTCTTATTTTATTTTCGAAGTGGTTGTCTTTGTAGTTGATATAATGGTTTCATATCTTTTCCCAACGACAGACGCTCGCTTCATCCTGCCGATGCACGACCACTACCACCTGGTGCTCTACTCTCCTGTCACGTGGGAGGCGATTCCCTCCTCCTCCTTCGCGCTGGAGGAGTTCGAGGTGGTGACGTGCATGAAGCTGGCGAGTCTCAAGTCTGATTGGTCGATTGACGGCTTCAAGTCGTACATCGCCATCGGCACCACGTACACCTTCACCGAGAGCTTCGCTTGCAGAGGAAGGGTGGGTGGGTAGGTGGGTGGGGAGGTGGGTGGGGAGGTGGGTGGGTGGGTAGGTGGGGAGGTGGGTGGGGAGGGTAGGTCCATGATGATTAAGGTGATGATGACGATGATGGTGATGATAGTGATGATGATGACGGTTAGGATTGTGATGATGACGGTGATGATGACGATGACGGAGATGATGGTGATCACGCTAGATCTTGATCTTCGACGTAGTGGAAGTGGTGCCACAACCAGGAGCTCCTCTCACCAAGAACAAGCTCAAGGTGGGTGGTTGAGGAAGAGAGGTGATATGTTGGGTGGTTGAGGAAGAGAGGTGATATGTTGGGTGGTTGAGGAAGAGAGGTGATATGTTGGGTGGTTGAGGAAGAGAGGTGATATGTTGGGTGGTTGAGGAAGAGAGGTGATATGTTGGGTGGTTGAGGAAGAGAGGTGATATGTTGGGTGGTTGAGGAAGAGAGGTGATATGTTGGGTGGTTGAGGAAGAGAGGTGATATGTTGGGTGGTTGAGGAAGGGAGGTGATATGTTGGGTGGTTGAGGAGGAGAGGTGATATGTTGGGTGGTTGGGGAAGGGAGGTGATATGTTGGGTGGTTGAGGAGGAGAGGTGATATGTTGGGTGGTTGGGGAAGGGAGGTGATATGTTGGGTGGTTGAGGAAGAGAGGTGATATGTTGGGTGGTTGAGGAAGAGAGGTGATATGTTGGGTGGTTGAGGAAGAGAGGTGATATGTTGGGTGGTTGAGGAGGAGAGGTGATATGTTGGGTGGTTGGGGAAGGGAGGTGATATGTTGGGTGGTTGAGGAAGAGAGGTGATATGTTGGGTGGTTGAGGAAGAGAGGTGATATGTTGGGTGGTTGAGGAAGAGAGGTGATATGTTGGGTGGTTGAGGAAGGGAGGTGATATGTTGGGTGGTTGAGGAAGAGAGGTGATATGTTGGGTGGTTGAGGAAGGGAGGTGATATGTTGGGTGGTTGAGGAGGAGAGGTGATATGTTGGGTGGTTGGGGAAGGGAGGTGATATGTTGGGTGGTTGAGGAGGAGAGGTGATATGTTGGGTGGTTGGGGAAGGGAGGTGATATGTTGGGTGGTTGAGGAAGAGAGGTGATATGTTGGGTGGTTGAGGAAGAGAGGTGATATGTTGGGTGGTTGAGGAAGAGAGGTGATATGTTGGGTGGTTGAGGAGGAGAGGTGATATGTTGGGTGGTTGAGGAAGAGAGGTGATATGTTGGGTGGTTGAGGAAGAGAGGTGATATGTTGGGTGGTTGAGGAAGAGAGGTGATATGTTGGGTGGTTGGGGAAGAGAGGTGATATGTTGGGTGGTTGGGGAAGGGAGGTGATATTTTGGGTGGTTGAGGAAGAGAGGTGATATGTTGGGTGGTTGAGGAGGAGAGGTGATATGTTGGGTGGTTGAGGAAGAGAGGTGATATGTTGGGTGGTTGGGGAAGAGAGGTGATATGTTGAGTGGTTGAGGAAGGGAGGTGATATGTTGGGTGGTTGAGGAAGAGAGGTGATATGTTGGGTGGTTTGTGCCTGATCAAATTGGTCGATCGCGCGCGTGTTTTTGGGGTGGTTCAGTTGTAAAACGATGCAAGAGCTGCTGAAGCACTGAGGTGTTTTATTTTTTTCAACTTTCTTAACCATCATCATCATCATCATCATCACCACCATTACAAATCGGCCACCACCACCACCACACAGGCAGAGTACCAGCGGGAACAGAAGGGTCCAGTGAGTGTGGTGGATTGTGTGTGTGGCAACCTGGTCACTGCCATCCATTCCAAGGTAAACACGCATCCTTTCACACATCCTTTCACAAGTCTTTCACAAGCGTAACACACACACACACACACACACACACACACACACGTAAATATATAAAGAAAGATCAAAACACACAATGTGCCTCATGCTACCAACCTCATTCATCCACCACTTGCCAATCACTTCTGCACTCTTCTCTAGACCACTCCAACCACCATCTATTCCAATCATTAAAGCATCATCTTCCAACCACACCACTCACCAAACCACCACAGCACACCACCACTTAACATCACCTCACACACGATGTCAGATCTACATCTGGCAACTGAAGGACAACGACTTGCGTGGAGTTGCCTTCATCGACGCGTGCATCTACCCTGTCTGCATCAGCGTCCTCAAGAACTTCCTGCTCGTCGCCGACTGCTGCAAGAGTGTCACGCTGCTCAGGTGTGAATATGGGGATGGAAGGGTGGTAGGGGTGAAGTGGTGTGGGGGAGTGGGAGGGTGGTGTGGGGGAGTGGGAGGGTGGTAGGGGTGAAGTGGTGTGGGGGAGTGAGAGGGTGGTAGGGGTGAAGTGGTGTGGGGGAGTGAGAGGGTGGTAGGGGTAAAGTGGTGTGGGGGAGTGGGAGGGTGGTGTGGGGGAGTGGGAGGGTGGTAGGGGTGGGAAGTGCGATAGGTTTTATTTTTTATTCGATCATGATTCCTTTCGCGATCTCCGATCACTCTTCTGCAATCTTGACAGGTACCAGGAAGACATGAAGGTCTTGAGTCTGGTCAGCAAGGTTGCAGATCTCGTCCATTCATCCTTTCATTCATCCATTTGTTCAACTCACCCTCCCATCCTCCTACTCATCCACTAACCCTATCCTCCACCTTTCCACTCGTCCATTCATCCATCCACTCACTTATTCAACCACTTTTCCGCCCTAAATCATCCATCATCGTTATCACCACCATTATCATCAGGATGCTCACTTCAAGAAGGTCTACTCTCTTGGCTTCTTCGTCAACAATCAAGTGCTCGGCTTCATGGGTTCGCAAGGAGTCCTCCATCTCTTCCATTTCCCCCTTCTCTTCTTTAATATTAAAATATTTAATGTATTATTTGTTTTCTATCATTTATATATTAACTGATTTTTAAATGTGTTTCCGATGTTTATTATTATTTTTAAATTTAATTTATTATTTATTTTTGTTGTATATTATTACTTTTTGTTTTATATTATTACTTTTTGTTGTATATTATTACTTTTTGTTGTATATTATTACTTTTTGTTGTATATTGTTCCTTTTTGTTGTATATTATTACTTTTTGTTGTATATTATTACTTTTTGTTGTATATTATTACTTTTTGTTGTATATTATTACTTTATGTTGTATATTATAAATTTGTTATTCGTAGTTATAAACTTGACATTTTCAACTTGCCACACTGTCCTTCAAGTCAGGCAGTCTCACTACGAGACATTCCACCACTCTGCACCATCTTCCCTACAAATAATCCTTCACCAACAACACAACAACAATGACACAAATACTACAAAAACATTTAAAACGACTACACAAAAACCACAGTGTCTGATTCCCTCAACAACCTCTCCATCTACTCCTACTTGCCCGAAGGTATCCACCCATCCATCCATCCATCCATCCATCCATCCATCCATCCATTCATCCCTCCATCCATCCATTCATCCATCCATCCATCCATCCATTCATCCACCCATCCATCCATCCATCCATCCATCCATCCATCCATTCGTTCATTTGTCCATGCAACTCTTCAATTCATGCAACTGTTCATTCATCCATCCCTCCACCCATCCATCCCTCCACTCATCCATACGTATTGCATTCATGCATGCCTTCGCTGTGCATTCATGCATGCCTTCGCTGTGCATTCCTCGCTCATTACCCTTGCTCACAACTCATTATTTATTCATTTATTCAAGTGATTATTGTTAATCACGGTTTTTAATAATTATCATATAATTTTCCAATTAAATTTCCAATTAATGCATTCATTAACTATATAAACTATAGAATGAGATGTTTCAGAAGACGAGGGAGGAATGTTTTGCTTTCGAACGCGGTATATATTGGTGTATCGAAATTGTGCTTACGAGGTCTCAAGTTATGTGTAGATGTTTTAAGAGAGGGTAGAATTTGGTGAAGAACGTAGTCAGAGTTAGTGGATATTTAATAAAATAGTTTAGTGTTTAAAGTGGTAAAAATAGAAGTGATAGATGGGTAGTGAGAGGGAAGATATATAAGTCTAATTAGTTTATTAATAAAGGACTGAAGTTGTTTAATGTGAGGCTGATTAGCAAAACCAGACCAAGAAGGAGCTGCATACTTAAGGTGAGAGATGATGAGGGACTCAGTGATGACAAAGAGTTTGGCACCGAAGAGTCCATGGGAACGGATTGTTTTGATGGCATGAAAAGTTTGAAAGCATTTTTTGATAATATGATCTATGTGTGGTGAAATGTTGAGAGTGTCGGTGAATGTGATACCTAAGTTTGTTAGTGCGTTGAATGGATGGATGTATAACTGGTGGTTTGATGTGTTTATGACTATTGTGGACTACAAGTTCAAATGATTTTTTGAGGTTAAGTGAAAGATTATTGACCAAGAACTGAACCTTTGACCACACTAGAGTTGATGGGAAGAACACTCGAAAGTTGATTTAAATAAATGGTGGAATGGGCTAAGGAAGGAAATGAGAAGGTTGTATATGCCTTAATTATCGATCAATTATTTGTCATGAGTGGCGTTTGAAGCAAAATGCAGCACCACCCAAGCATCGAGCATCCAAGCACCCAAGCACCCAAGCATCCAAGCACCCAAGCATCCAAGCATCGAGCACCCAAGCATCCAAGCACCCAAGCATCCAAGCATCGAGCACCCAAGCATCCAAGCACCCAAGCATCGAGCACCCAAGCACCCAAGCATCGAGCACCCAAGCATCGAGCACCCAAGCACCCAAGCATCGAGCACCCAAGCATCGAGCACCCAAGCATCCAAGCACCCAAGCATCGAGCACCCAAGCATCGAGCACCCAAGCATCGAGCACCCAAGCATCCAAGCACCCAAGCATCCAAGCACCCAAGCATCGAGCACCCAAGCATCCAAGCATCCAAGCACCCAAGCATCCAAGCACCCAAGCATCCAAGCACCCAAGCACCCAAGCATCCAAGCATCGAGCACCCAAGCACCCAAGCACCCAAGCATCGAGCATCCAAGCACCCAAGCATCGAGCACCCAAGCACCCAAGCATCGAGCACCCAAGCATCGAGCACCCAAGCATCGAGCACCCAAGCACCCAAGCATCGAGCACCCAAGCATCCAAGCACCCAAGCATCGACCACCCAAGCATCGAGCACCCAAGCACCCAAGCATCCAAGCACCCAAGCATCGACCACCCAAGCATCGAGCATCCAAGCATCCAAGCATCGAGCACCCAAGCACCCAAGCATCGAGCACCCAAGCATCCAAGCACCCAAGCATCGACCACCCAAGCATCGAGCACCCAAGCATCGACCACCCAAGCATCGAGCACCCAAGCATCGAGCACCCAAGCACCCAAGCATCCAAGCACCCAAGCATCCAAGCACCCAAGCATCCAAGCACCCAAGCATCCAAGCACCCAAGCATCGACCACCCAAGCATCAAGCACCCAAGCATCAAGCATCCAAGCACCCAAGCATCCAAGCATCGAGCACCCAAGCACCCAAGCACCCAAGCATCGAGCACCCAAGCATCCAAGCACCCAAGCATCGACCACCCAAGCATCGAGCACCCAAGCACCCAAGCATCCAAGCACCCAAGCATCGACCACCCAAGCATCGAGCATCCAAGCATCGAGCACCCAAGCACCCAAGCATCGAGCACCCAAGCACCCAAGCATCCAAGCACCCAAGCATCGACCACCCAAGCATCGAGCACCCAAGCATCGACCACCCAAGCATCGAGCACCCAAGCATCGAGCACCCAAGCACCCAAGCATCCAAGCACCCAAGCATCCAAGCACCCAAGCACCCAAGCATCGACCACCCAAGCATCAAGCACCCAAGCATCAAGCACCCAAGCATCCAAGCATCGAGCACCCAAGCATCAAGCACCCAAGCACCCAAGCATCGAGCACCATCCTCATTCACGACTGCCCCACAGTGAAGGACAGCAATGGAGGACAACAGCTGATCTGCTTGGCAGGCCTCAACCTCGCATCACGTGTCACTCGCATGCATCGACTCAGGTAGTTGGTGGTGCAGTGATGCATGGGTTGGTGAGTGGCTGAATGAGAAGTTAAGTAGAAATAGTTTTTACAGAATTTATTGAATTTCTGCCGCCGAGGCTTAATGGCTCTTCATCACTCAACCATCAATTACAACATCTATAACTTTGCAATGTCTCTCAGATAGCATCCAATCTTCCATTGCAATTCTTCATCCTTTTTCGGCCATCACCACCAGATGTTCCACGGGCTTCTTGCACGCTGGGCAGGCGTCCAAGGCAACAACAGCTCTCAACTACCTCTTCCACAAGACACACGTCACCTACTTCAGTAAGTGGATGCGCTCTCAATGAAATAAATACTAACAAACAAACGAGAATCTACCACATCACCGTCACCTCACCAGAATCTACCACTTCACCGTCACCTCACCAACAACTACCACAACACCAAAAAAATCATACGTCCAACAACTACATCATCAGCACCAACATCCTCATCTCCAAAAACAGCCACGTCACTACAAACAACAACCACACCACAACAACAACCACACCACAACAACAACCACACCAACAACAACAACCACACCAGCAAAAACAACCACACCACAACAACAACCACACCAACAACAACAACCACACCACAACAACAACCACACCACACCACAACAACAACCACACCACACACAGCAACCACACCACAACAACAACCACACCACACACAGCGACCACAGCACAACAACAACCACACCACAACAACAACCACACCACACACAGCAACCACACCACAACAACAACCACACCACACACAGCAACCACACCACAACAACAACCACACCACACACAGCGACCACACCACAACAACCACACCACACACAGCGACCACACCACAACAACAACCACACCACACACAGCGACCACACCACAACAACAACCACACCACACACAGCAACCACAGAGGGAAGCATAGGCTGCATCTTGCCGCTCTCGGAGAAGGTGTACAGACGTCTGCTCAGTCTCCAGAACATCCTCAACTCCCTGCTGCACCACCATGCAGGCCTCAACCCCAGGACGCACAGGTGTGTGTGTGCAATCTATCCCATTTATCTTTTTTCTTCATAGTCATCGTCAAAAGTATCCTCATTATCTTCGTCTTCATCATCATGGTAAACATAATCTAACTCTTGCCAATAACTTTCTTGACTCCCTTCACTCTGCTTTATACTTCTCTCTTTCTCCACACACACACACACACACACACACACACACACACACACACACACACACACACACACACACACACACACACACACACACACACACACACACACACACACACAGACACACACACACACACACACACAATCAGGAGTCTCAGGAGCTACCACAAGCAACTGGTGTCGACGCAGCGCAAGGTGGTGCTCGACGAAGGACTGATGCGCTCTTACCTGATGATGGACCTGCCGCAGAGGGGCGAGATCGCCAAGCGCATGGGCACCAGTGTCGAACAGGTGTTTGCCTTCTCAGGAGCTTCTTCTTTCAAACTTCTTTTTTTCTCACATTTTAAGTCCGTTTAAATGCCAGACGGTTTCTCGGAATTCTCTACTACTATCACCACCACCACTACTACTACTACTATCACCACCACTTTCACTGCTCTCATCATGCCCACCATCATGACCATTAACAACCCTGTGACAGATCAAGTCTGATTTGTTTGAGATCGAGTTGGTGACGTCACACCTTTGATGCCGTCGTGTCATTCAGGGATGGGCGCTTATGGAAATATCCGAAACATCATTATTTTTTTATATTAAAAATTATAATTATTCTAAAATACAATATTATTATTGGTCTTTGGACAAATAATATTAAATGATGTTTCAAAGTCTTTGAATATGTATCGAATGCTTCAACAATAAAATATTTTTCATAATTTATTTTTGGTTTTAACGACTTCAAATTGCTTTCTCCAAATGTAGAACCCTATCAACCTAGTGGCCCTGGAGTGCTTCACAAGTAGCCAGGTTGTTAACGACTCATGCCTTCTAAGCATAGGTGGTGCTTTCTAGCTCAGACGGTTGGTCCAATTGAAAGTTCGAAGTGGCATGAAGCTCGTTCTGGTCTTACGTCACTATAATAATGCTATTAATAGCATCAATAGCCTCGTAT
Source organism: Piscicola geometra (assembly GCA_943735955.1). Taxonomy (NCBI): domain Eukaryota; kingdom Metazoa; phylum Annelida; class Clitellata; order Hirudinida; family Piscicolidae; genus Piscicola; species Piscicola geometra. Next base: position 1,776,234 of record OX030958.1, on the reverse strand, counting down.
TGAAATGCTGAGCTGATTACAGTGAAGGCTTTTGGTCGCTCAAAGGTGCTGCCGTTTGGTTAGACCTCTCCGAGAGTGGGCAGCTCTGCAATGGGGGCCAGTGGACGGCAGCGGAGGCCTGCATTGCTGCATTGAAGAAATACTCTCGTAGTTGTTTGAACTTGATCGTTCTTGCACGATAATCATTGTGGATGTGACATACAAGATTCTCAAATGAACAGCTATTGAATAAATACAAAATTAAATAGACAGTACACGTGCCATGTCGCATCAAACGCTGTACAAAAGTTTATGCACTCACACATTGTGTAGGTATGCACGTGATGTCTGTCAAGAACACAAACAATCAAATCACATCTTTAAACATTCCTGTATATGATCTCTGTAAGTTATTCGTGACGTGCACTGTAAGCATGTGTGTGTGTGTGTGTGTATAATGCTTTACTGAATTCTTGCGTATGTGTTGGTGTATGAATATAAATTTGGTCGACAGCAAAAATAGGATTGAGTAATTTGCAGATTCGGAGATGAATGCTGAGTGGCGGCGGTGCTTAAGTCAAAATTAAAAGATGGTATGGATGGATGGATGGATGCATAAGAAAAGGTTTAAGAATGTGTAATGAGTGATTGATTGAGTGAGCTCGAGATAACAAAGTGTGATGAAGACCAGAATGATGATGATGACTATGATGCCAAGCTGGCCTGAACGAAGGACAGGCCTCGATGCACTGTTCAGCTTGGCACATGCTCTGCAGGCAGGCACGCCAGCTGATGGTGTGGTGGTGTGAGGGGGTGATGGTGGAGTGTTGTGCAAGGTGTATGCATGCGTGCGTGAGTGGAGAGATGCTGTGGTACAACATGCCAATGATGCAGTAGTCTTCGTTGGTGAACATAATTGTACGATGGTCTGCAAATTTACAAGAAACATTGGCGCCTCAGGAAGTTTGTCAAGCGCTAAATGAGGTCATAAAAATAATGTCCTATATACATATCTAATTTATTCGTATGCTTCCAATCAAAACGTGTGTGTGTGTGTGTGTGTGTTCGTTTGAGCACATAAGTTAGTTTAAGAAGGAAGAAGGAGGCGAGATGTGGGAGGGCGTTGAGGGGGGATTGCCTAAGAGACAGAGTGGGTATTTACATGGGTAGAGTGTGGAAGGAAGGAGGTGGCTGGAAAAGATAATAAGGTAGATTGAAGATGAATAGATTTTTTCATAAAGTAAAAAAAGAGAAGAAGGAAAGAAAGAAAAGAGGAAAGAGAGAAAAAAGGAAGAAGAAGAAAGAAGGAGAAAGAGAGAAAAGAGAAAGAGAGAGAAGGATGACGAAGGCGCTCTCAAAGGGCACGTGTATGCAGTTGTGGCTGGCATGAAGGTAATAATGATGAGTGTGATGATTATGATTGTATTTATATAGCGCTATAAAAGTCTGAAGGCGCTTGAGAGTGGAACTGACGTCATGGTGCTCAAAAGGCCTGGAGGAGAACGTCGGCGAGGAAGCAAAGGTGCAGGAGAGGCGGTCGCTAGGTGGCGTGTGCCGAACTGATTGAATGTGTTGTGTTCTTGTGTGAAGCAGCAACGAAAGTAATACAAGTGGCAATGCTAGAGAAGGATACACTGAGTGAGGCAGGCCTGCAAAAGTTTCTAAATGACTGCATGATAGTTGTGTGCGCCGTGGTGAGTGTGGTAGGGTTAGGTGAGAGCTGCATGAAACCTGCACAGAGGTTCAGTGAGAGAAGGATGGAGAGAGGGAGGAACGGAGAGAGGCTTGCAGCAAGGACAACTGGTCAGCTACTAATGAGAAGGCATGCATGCACCAGTTGAAGTCACATGTGGCCATAATACAAACTACTTTCATCCATTCTCAGTCCCCATCATCATCATCATCATCACCTTTAGTCTTTATGGAAATACATGAATATTGTTTAGTTGTTGAAATGTACACAATAAATATAATGATGGCGATATACAATGAAGAAGACAATTTGTACAATCGTGAAAATCAATTGCATCAACAACAACAACAGCCTCTCCACCCAGCATATACAAAACTGAAACTAAGCCTTTGGATAAGAACCAAGATGCTAACGGGATCATCATCATGACCATGAAAGACCATCATCATCATGAAGATCAGATGAATTGGTGGATGCCGTGGTAGAGTTGCATGAGGACGAGCATGTGGACGGGCAAGCAAGAGCGTCTGTCGTTGGTGCAAGGGTCGATGCTGAGCCACGACAAGGCGTTGTAAGTCTCCAGCACGTATCTGCATCGTGTGTGGTGTGTGTGTGTGTGTGGTGTGGTGGTGTGTGTGTGTGTGGTGTGTGGTGTGTGTGGTGGTGTGTGTGTGTGTGGTGGTGTGTGTGTGTGTGTGTGGTGTGTGTGGTGGTGTGTGTGTGGTGTGTGTGTGGTGTGTGGTGGTGTGTGTGTGGTGGTGTGTGTGGTGGTGTGTGTGTGGTGTGGTGTGGTGTGTGGTGTGTGTAGTGTGATGGTGTGTGTGTGGTGTGGTGGTGTGTGTGTAGTGTGGTGGTGTGTGTGTGGTGTGTGTGTGTGTGGTGTGTGTGTGTGTGTGTGGTGGTGTGTTTGGTGTGTGGTGGTGTGTGTGGTGTGGTGGTGTGTATGGTGTGTGTGTGGTGTGGTGGTGTGTGTGTGGTGTGTGTGTGTGTGGTGTGTGTGTGTGTGTGGTGGTGTGTTTGGTGTGTGGTGGTGTGTGTGGTGTGGTGGTGTGTGTGTGGTGTGTTTGGTGTGTGGTGGTGTGGTGGTGTGTGTGTGGTGGTGTGTGGTGGTGTGTGGTGGTGTGGTGGTGTGGTGGTGTGTGTGTGGTGTGGTGGTGTGTGTGTGGTGTGGTGGTGTGTGTGTGGTGTGGTGTGTGTGTGTGTGGTGGTGTGTGTGTGGTGTGGTGGTGTGTGTGTGTGTGGTGTGTGTGTGGTGTGTGTGTGTGTGGTGTGTGTGTGGTGTGGTGGTGTGTTTGGTGTGTGGTGGTGTGTGGTGGTGTGTGTGTGGTGTGTGTAGTGTGGTGGTGTGTGTGGTGTGTGGTGGTGTGTGTGGTGTGTGTGGTATGTGTGGTGGTATGGTGGTGTGATATGTGGTGTGTGGTGGTATGTGTGGTGGTATGTGGTGTGGTGTGTGGTGGTGTGTGTGGTGTGAAGTGGTATAGTGGTGATTTGGTGTAGTGTGGTAGGTGGTATAGTGGTGGTGTGATAGGTGGTGGCATGTGTGGTGTAGTATGTGTAGTGCTGTAGTGTGGCGTGGCAGGTGGTAGTATGAGGATCTTACTAGGGGGGAGGGGCATAAATAATTTTTTATGTCAAAAATAACCCCCCCCCCACCCACGATTGAAAAAACACACAAAATGGGAGATGTTAAACCTTTTATTCACTAGAAAATCAAATTTTTGCACAATTTTTTTTCTTTATATATATTTTAATCTTGCTTGGTTGATACTTTCATTTTCAAATTTTTTAAACTTCCTCATTTTCAGTGGAAGGATCATTTTTTGATTTCAACAAACATAACATTTTAATTCTTTTTCGCTTTTTCCTATAAACCAAATTTTTTGTTTAAAAAAAAAACTTAGTTTCCTTTTTTTTACTCTAGTTAAGTTTGACTTTTTTTGCTTGACCCGTTGCTTTGAAGCCTCCGTACGCCACTATATTAATGCTCATCATTATTATTATTATTATTATTAATTCCCCCCCCCTCCCCAATCTAATATTAAAACGATTGAAAGGACAGAAAGCAAGGCACCTGAGGACGTCGCACGTGAGGTAGGAGTCGAGAGGGTGGGAAGTCTTCTTGTGGCTGGAGGAGTGGTGGATCAGGTCGTCTTGGTTCTGCTGCACTGAAGGTGAGTGCAGGTGCAGAGAGGCCTGCAGTGGTTGTTTTAGAAAAAGATGATGATTAACAATACAGAAAGAAGTGATGTTGAAGACAATTATCAAATCTTCCTGAAGCTTCAATGAAACAACCTTAAAGCAGACAGGAAGGTAGTTCTTGCGGTGTGGACACGAAGACCAGAACCACTGAGGCAGGGGGCCTGGAGGGGCTGTCGACACGTAGAAGCCCATGGCCTGCGGTTGCTGCAGCAGATTCGATGAGTTGCTCTCCTCCAACTCAAGAGAGGCGATCGTCGATGCAGCAGTGCCTGACCTGTTCTGCTGCGAAGAGGGGTCGATCGAAGCGGTGTCAAAGTGGTTGTTGTTGTGCGAGTCGTCGTCTAGTCGGTCGTCCAGGTTGAACCAGAAGTCGTTGATCATCTCGGGATCTTCTGGCTCGATGCCGTTCAGAAGTTCCTCTTCGTTGAGAAGTTCGTTCGTCGAGAAGTCCATGTGCGTGTCTGACGTGTTGCTGTCTGTCGCCTGTGCAGTGGTGAGAGGTGGGTGAGGTGCAGAAGGTTGGAAAGGTAGAGCAGGCAGCGGAGGTTGGGGAGGGAGATCTGCTGTCAGAAGAGGCTCGAAGTGCATTGTCAATAACAAGCATTCATTGCTTTGGTGATCTTCAAGAGTTCGTATTAAGTATTGGATCATGCTATAACTTGAAGTCTAGAAATAAGTCAAACTTTGAAGAAGCAGGCCCTACAAAAGACGCAAAAAGCAAACACACACACACACACACACACACACACACACACACACACACACACACACACACACACACACACACACACACACACACACACACACACACACACACACACACACACACACACACACACACACACACACACACACACACACACACACACACAGACAAGTACCTGTGCAGTGGCGGAGGTGGGGTAGACGAGGATGTGTGAGCAGGATGCGTCTCGCGGAGTGCTCAACTGCCTCTTGCTGCTCTGACTCTCCTCCTTCTTCACCGAGTCCAACATGATGTGGATGAAGGGATGCACTTCAGTCGACACCAGACACGCACTCAAGATGCTGGGACACTGGCTGAAGAGGGAGGAGGAAGAGGTGGTGGAGGAGTTAGAAGAAGAAGTGGTGTTGTTGTTGCACGAGAGACACATCTTCTTGAGCTGCTGACTGCTGGCCAGGAGGTTCTTCTTGCTGAGGATGGTCGACCAGCCCTTCAACTCGCCATGCCCCAACCGACCAAACCTGCCGATGACCAGTCTCCAGGAGCGGGTGGTGGTCGAGACGACGCCAATGACGAACTCCCACATCTTGTGCAGGGCGTACCTGCGCACTGTGGCCTTCCTCCTCAGTCGCCTATTCGCCACTTCGATGTTGATGCACGTCGTCTCGAGCAGTTCTCCCGTGTTGTCGACCAGCGAGGCGAGTAGAAAGCGCTGGTCGTGGCTGAGGCAGTAGGCACACAGGAGGATGCCACTCTTCTCCACGTGCTCCTTCCAGTTCTCGTGCTGCAGGATGGAGGAGACCTGGCAGTAGGCAGGAGCAAGCACGAAGGGAGGACAGTAGAGACTCGACGTAAAGATGCTGCCCTGGCTCAACTTTATGTTGTTCAAGAAGATCGGTGATTCTGTGTGGCTATTGTGGAGTACCAGTTGCTGTTGTAATTGTTGTTGTTGTAATTGTTGCTGTTGTAATTGTTGTTGTTGCAGTTGTTGCGAGACGCGTTTGATTTGGTTGTTTGCGGAGAAGGCGGGTCCGAAGCTGGTGAGCGTCCTGCCCAGCACCTGGTGCCTGAGCTGCCTCCTGCACGCTGCATACACCGAGAAGCTGAGGTTCTTCAGGTGCTGGTTGCTCTGGTGCTGGCACGGATTGAGGAGATTCTTCTGTGGGATGATCTGCAGCAAGATGTTTTAGTTAGGTGAGAAGTGCTTTCTGAAGAATAACAGTTTCAAGAACTATTTTCAGTGCCGATGTGAACTAATTATCTTGTTTAACTTGAACATTACTTGAGACTATTCTACAGTAGAAACAACATTAGCAAATCATTTCTATAGCGCACCATCACACCAAAGATTTGAACTTTAAGACACTGGAACGCGTTGAAAACCACACTGAAAATGCTAGACTGCAGCCACCTCAGCCACCAGCGAACAACCACAGCCTCTAATTTACAACCGCAACCACTATCAACTCCAAATTTACAACCACAACCAGCTCTTAAAACAACCCCATCAAACAACACCACAACAGGCACACAGACCTGCAGTTGGATGGATGACTGCATGTTCGCAGGCATCAACTTAACCATGTTCTGGAAGCACCTCAGTATACCAAGTACCCCAAGACGCGACGACGATGATGATGTTGATGATGATGATGTTGATGATGAGGGTGTTGATGATGAAGATGATGATGAAGGTGTTGATGATGACGATGATGATGATGATGAGGGTGTTTGGTAGTTGTAGTCGAATGGATCGATAATGTAAAGGACGACATAAGGCATTTGACCGGCCATGACAACTTCGCTGCTCAAGTCTGATTGGTCGAATGAGTCATGCTCTGTGACGTCATTCAATGAAGCTCCGCTCATGCCACCAACACCAGTGGTGTCTGTGGAGTGAGTGGAGTGATGCAGATTGAATGAGAGAAATGGATAATACTGAGGTAGTGAGTTGAGGAGTGTGGTGAAGTATGTAGAAGAGTGAGGTGAAGTATGTAGAAGAGTGTGGTGAAGTGTGTTGAGGAGTGTGGTGAAGTGTGTTGAGGAGTGTGGTGAAGTGTGTTGAGGAGTGTGGTGAAGTGTGTTGAGGAGTGTGGTGAAGTGTGTTGAGGATTGTGGTGAAGTGTGTTGAGGAGTGTGGTGAAGTGAGTTGAGGAGTGTGGTGAAGTGAGTTGAGGAGTGTGGTGAAGTGTGTTGAGGAGTGTGGTGAAGTGTGTTGAGGATTGTGGTGAAGTGTGTTGAGAAGTGTGGTGAAGTGTGTTGAGGAGTGTGGTGAAGTGTGTTGAGAAGTGTGGTGAAGTGTGTAGAAGAGTGTGGTGAAGTGTGTTGAGGATTGTGATGAAGTGTGTTGAGGAGTGTGGTGAAGTGTGTTGAGGATTGTGGTGAAGTGTGTTGAGGAGTGTGGTGAAGTGTGTTGAGGAGTGTGGTGAAGTGTGTTGAGGATTGTGGTGAAGTGTGTTGAAGAGTGTGGTGAAGTGTGTTGAGGAGTGTGGTGAAGTGTGTTGAGGATTGTGGTGAAGTGTGTTGAAGAGTGTGGTGAAGTGTGTTGAGGAGTGTGGTGAAGTGTGTTGAGGAGTGTGGTGAAGTGTGTTGAGGAGTGTGGTGAAGTGTGTTGAGGATTGTGGTGAAGTGTGTTGAGGAGTGTGGTGAAGTGAGTTGAGGAGTGTGGTGAAGTGAGTTGAGGAGTGTGGTGAAGTGTGTTGAGGAGTGTGGTGAAGTGTGTTGAGGATTGTGGTGAAGTGTGTTGAGAAGTGTGGTGAAGTGTGTTGAGGAGTGTGGTGAAGTGTGTTGAGAAGTGTGGTGAAGTGTGTTGAAGAGTGTGGTGAAGTGTGTAGAAGAGTGTGGTGAAGTGTTTTGAGGAGTGTGGTGAAGTGTGTTGAGGATTGTGGTGAAGTGTGTTGAGGAGTGTGGTGAAGTGTGTTGAGGAGTGTGGAAGTATGTTGAGGAGTGTGGTGAAGTGTGTTGAGCATTGTGGTGAAGTGTGTTGAGGAGTGTGGTGAAGTGTGTTGAGGATTGTGGTGAAGTGTGTTGAGGAGTGTGGTGAAGTGTGTTGAGGAGTGTGGTGAAGTGTGTTGAAGAGTGTGGTGAAGTGTGTTGAGGAGTGTGGTGAAGTGTGTTGAGGATTGTGGTGAAGTGTGTTGAGGAGTGTGGTGAAGTGTGTTGAGGAGTGTGGTGAAGTATGTTGAGGAGTGTGGTGAAGTGTGTTGAGCATTGTGGTGAAGTGTGTAGAAGAGTGTGGTGAAGTGTGTTGAGGATTGTGATGAAGTGTGTTGAGGAGTGTGGTGAAGTGTGTTGAGGATTGTGGTGAAGTGTGTTGAGGAGTGTGGTGAAGTGTGTTGAGGAGTGTGGTGAAGTGTGTTGAGGATTGTGGTGAAGTGTGTTGAAGAGTGTGGTGAAGTGTGTTGAGGAGTGTGGTGAAGTGTGTTGAGGATTGTGGTGAAGTGTGTTGAAGAGTGTGGTGAAGTGTGTTGAGGAGTGTGGTGAAGTGTGTTGAGGATTGTGGTGAAGTGAGTTGAGGAGTGTGGTGAAGTGTGTTGAGGAGTGTGGTGAAGTGTGTTGAAGAGTGTGGTGAAGTGTGTTGAAGAGTGTGGTGAAGTGTGTTGAGGAGTGTGGTGAAGTGTGTTGAGGAGTGTGGTGAAGTGTGTTGAGGAGTGTGGTGAAGTGTGTTGAGGAGTGTGGTGAAGTGTGTTGAGGAGTGTGGTGAAGTGTGTTGAAGAGTGTGGTGAAGTGTGTTGAAGAGTGTGGTGAAGTGTGTTGAGGAGTGTGGTGAAGTGTGTTGAGGATTGTGGTGAAGTGTGTTGAAGAGTGTGGTGAAGTGTGTTAAGGAGTGTGGTGAAGTGTGTTGAAGAGTGTGGTGAAGTGTGTTGAGGATTGTGGTGAAGTGAGTTGAGGAGTGTGGTGAAGTGTGTTGAGGAGTGTGGTGAAGTGAGTTGAGGAGTGTGGTGAAGTGTGTTGAGGAGTGTGGTGAAGTGTGTTGAGGAGTGTGGTGAAGTGAGTTGAGGAGTGTGGTGAAGTGAGTTGAGGAGTGTGGTGAAGTGTGTTGAGGAGTGTGGTGAAGTGTGTTGAGAAGTGTGGTGAAGTGTGTTGAGGAGTGTGGTGAAGTGAGTTGAAGAGTGTGGTGAAGTGTGTTGAGGAGTGTGGTGAAGTGTGTTGAGGAGTGTGGTGAAGTGAGTTGAGGAGTGTGGTGAAGTGTGTTGAGAAGTGTGGTGAAGTGTGTTGAGGAGTGTGGTGAAGTGTGGTGAAGTGTGTTGAGAAGTGTGGTGAAGTGTGTTGAGGAGTGTGGTGAAGTGTGTTGAGGAGTGTGGTGAAGTGAGTTGAAGAGTGTGGTGAAGTGTGTTGAGGAGTGTGGTGAAGTGTGTTGAGGAGTGTGGTGAAGTGTGTTGAGGAGTGTGGTGAAGTGTGTTGAGGAGTGTGGTGAAGTGAGTTGAAGAGTGTGGTGAGTTGTGTTGAGGAGTGTGGTGAAGTGTGTTGAGGAGTGTGGTGAAGTGTGTTGAGGAGTGTGGTGAAGTGTGTTGAGGAGTGTGGTGAAGTGTGTTGAGGAGTGTGGTGAAGTGTGTTGAGGAGTGTGGTGAAGTGAGTTGAGGAGTGTGGTGAAGTGTGTTGAGAAGTGTGGTGAAGTGTGTTGAGGAGTGTGGTGAAGTGTGTTGAGGAGTGTGGTGAAGTGTGTTGAAGAGTGTGGTGAAGTGTGTTGAGGAGTGTGGAGAAGTGTGTTGAGGAGTGTGGTGAAGTGAGTTTAAGAGTGTGGTGAAGTGTGTTGAGCATTGTGGTGAAGTGTGTTGAGGAGTGTGGTGAAGTGTGTTGAGGAGTGTGGTGAAGTGTGTTGAGGAGTGTGGTAAAGTGTGTTGAGGAGTGTGGTGAAGTGTGTTGAGAAGTGTGGTGAAGTGTGTTGAGCATTGTGGTGAAGTGTGTAGAAGAGTGTGGTGAAGTGTGTTGAGAAGTGTGGTGAAGTGTGTTGAGGAGTGTGGTGAAGTGTGTTGAAGAGTGTGGTGAAGTGTGTTGAGAAGTGTGGTGAAGTGTGTTGAGGAGTGTGGTGAAGTGTGTTGAAGAGTGTGGTGAAGTGTGTTGAGGAGTGTGGTGAAGTGTGTTGAGGAGTGTGGTGAAGTGTGTTGAGGAGTGTGGTGAAGTGAGTTGAGGAGTGTAGTGAAGTGTGTTGAGGAGTGTGGTGAAGTGTGTTGAGGAGTGTGGTGAAGTGTGTTGAAGAGTGTGGTGAAGTGTGTTGAGAAGTGTGGTGAAGTGTGTTGAGGAGTGTGGTGAAGTGTGTTGAAGAGTGTGGTGAAGTGTGTTGAAGAGTGTGGTGAAGTGTGTTGAGAAGTGTGGTGAAGTGTGTTGAGGAGTGTGGTGAAGTGTGTTGAGCATTGTGGTGAAGTGTGTTGAGAAGTGTGGTGAAGTGTGTTGAGGAGTGTGGTGAAGTGTGTTGAGGAGTGTGGTGAAGTGTGTTGAGGAGTGTGGTGAAGTGTGTTGAGGAGTGTGGTGAAGTGTGTTGAGGAGTGTGGTGAAGTGTGTTGAGGAGTGTGGTGAAGTGTGTTGAGGAGTGTGGTGAAGTGTGTTGAGGAGTGTGGTGAAGTGTGTTGAGGAGTGTGGTGATGTGTGTTGAGGAGTGTGGTGAAGTGTGTTGAGGAGTGTGGTGAAGTGTGTTGAGCATTGTGGTGAAGTGTGTTGAGAAGTGTGGTGAAGTGTGTTGAGGATTGTGGTGAAGTATGTTGAGGAGTGTGGTGAAGTGTGTTGAGGAGTGTGGTGAAGTGTGTTGAGGAGTGTAGTGAAGTGTGTTGAGGAGTGTGGTGAAGTGTGTTGAGGAGTGTGGTGAAGTGTGTTGAGGAGTGTGGTGAAGTGTGTTGAGGAGTGTGGTGATGTGTGTTGAGGAGTGTGGTGAAGTGTGTTGAGGAGTGTGGTGAAGTGTGTTGAGGAGTGTGGTGAAGTATGTAGAAGAGTGTGGTGAAGTGTGTTGAGGAGTGTGGTGAAGTGTGTTGAAGAGTGTGGTGAAGTGTGTTGAGGAGTGTGGTGAAGTGTGTTGAGGAGTGTGGTGAAGTATGTAGAAGAGTGTGGTGAAGTGTGTTGAGGAGTGTGGTGAAGTATGTTGAGGAGTGTGGTGAAGTGTGTTGAGGATTGTGGTGAAGTATGTAGAAGAGTGTGGTGAAGTGTGTAGAAGAGTGTGGTGAAGTGTGTTGAGGAGTGTGGTGAAGTGTGTTGAGGAGTGTGGTGAAGTGTGTTGAAGAGTGTGGTGAAGTGTGTTGAGGAGTGTGGAGAAGTGTGTTGAGGAGTGTGGTGAAGTGAGTTGAAGAGTGTGGTGAAGTGTGTTGAGCATTGTGGTGAAGTGTGTTGAGGAGTGTGGTGAAGTGTGTTGAGGAGTGTGGTGAAGTGTGTTGAGGAGTGTGGTAAAGTGTGTTGAGGAGTGTGGTGAAGTGTGTTGAGAAGTGTGGTGAAGTGTGTTGAGGAGTGTGGTGAAGTGTGTTGAAGAGTGTGGTGAAGTGTGTTGAGGAGTGTGGTGAAGTGTGTTGAGGATTGTGGTGAAGTGTGTTGAGGATTGTGGTGAAGTGTGTTGAGGAGTGTGGTGAAGTGAGTTGAGGAGTGTGGTGAAGTGTGTTGAGGAGTGTGGTGAAGTGTGTTGAAGAGTGTGGTGAAGTGTGTTGAGCATTGTGGTGAAGTGTGTTGAGGAGTGTGGTGAAGTGTGTTGAAGAGTGTGGTGAAGTGTGTTGAGAAGTGTGGTGAAGTGTGTTGAGGAGTGTGGTGAAGTGTGTTGAAGAGTGTGGTGAAGTGTGTTGAGGAGTGTGGTGAAGTGTGTTGAGGAGTGTGGTGAAGTGTGTTGAGGAGTGTGGTGAAGTGAGTTGAGGAGTGTAGTGAAGTGTGTTGAGGAGTGTGGTGAAGTGTGTTGAGAAGTGTGGTGAAGTGTGTTGAGGAGTGTGGTGAAGTGTGTTGAAGAGTGTGGTGAAGTGTGTTGAGGAGTGTGGAGAAGTGTGTTGAGGAGTGTGGTGAAGTGAGTTTAAGAGTGTGGTGAAGTGTGTTGAGCATTGTGGTGAAGTGTGTTGAGGAGTGTGGTGAAGTGTGTTGAGGAGTGTGGTGAAGTGTGTTGAGGAGTGTGGTAAAGTGTGTTGAGGAGTGTGGTGAAGTGTGTTGAGAAGTGTGGTGAAGTGTGTTGAGCATTGTGGTGAAGTGTGTAGAAGAGTGTGGTGAAGTGTGTTGAGAAGTGTGGTGAAGTGTGTTGAGGAGTGTGGTGAAGTGTGTTGAAGAGTGTGGTGAAGTGTGTTGAGAAGTGTGGTGAAGTGTGTTGAGGAGTGTGGTGAAGTGTGTTGAAGAGTGTGGTGAAGTGTGTTGAGGAGTGTGGTGAAGTGTGTTGAGGAGTGTGGTGAAGTGTGTTGAGGAGTGTGGTGAAGTGAGTTGAGGAGTGTAGTGAAGTGTGTTGAGGAGTGTGGTGAAGTGTGTTGAGGAGTGTGGTGAAGTGTGTTGAAGAGTGTGGTGAAGTGTGTTGAGAAGTGTGGTGAAGTGTGTTGAGGAGTGTGGTGAAGTGTGTTGAAGAGTGTGGTGAAGTGTGTTGAAGAGTGTGGTGAAGTGTGTTGAGAAGTGTGGTGAAGTGTGTTGAGGAGTGTGGTGAAGTGTGTTGAGCATTGTGGTGAAGTGTGTTGAGAAGTGTGGTGAAGTGTGTTGAGGAGTGTGGTGAAGTGTGTTGAGGAGTGTGGTGAAGTGTGTTGAGGAGTGTGGTGAAGTGTGTTGAGGAGTGTGGTGAAGTGTGTTGAGGAGTGTGGTGAAGTGTGTTGAGGAGTGTGGTGAAGTGTGTTGAGGAGTGTGGTGAAGTGTGTTGAGGAGTGTGGTGAAGTGTGTTGAGGAGTGTGGTGATGTGTGTTGAGGAGTGTGGTGAAGTGTGTTGAGGAGTGTGGTGAAGTGTGTTGAGCATTGTGGTGAAGTGTGTTGAGAAGTGTGGTGAAGTGTGTTGAGGATTGTGGTGAAGTATGTTGAGGAGTGTGGTGAAGTGTGTTGAGGAGTGTGGTGAAGTGTGTTGAGGAGTGTAGTGAAGTGTGTTGAGGAGTGTGGTGAAGTGTGTTGAGGAGTGTGGTGAAGTGTGTTGAGGAGTGTGGTAAAGTGTGTTGAGGAGTGTGGTGATGTGTGTTGAGGAGTGTGGTGAAGTGTGTTGAGGAGTGTGGTGAAGTGTGTTGAGGAGTGTGGTGAAGTATGTAGAAGAGTGTGGTGAAGTGTGTTGAGGAGTGTGGTGAAGTGTGTTGAAGAGTGTGGTGAAGTGTGTTGAGGAGTGTGGTGAAGTGTGTTGAGGAGTGTGGTGAAGTATGTAGAAGAGTGTGGTGAAGTGTGTTGAGGAGTGTGGTGAAGTATGTTGAGGAGTGTGGTGAAGTGTGTTGAGGATTGTGGTGAAGTATGTAGAAGAGTGTGGTGAAGTGTGTAGAAGAGTGTGGTGAAGTGTGTTGAGGAGTGTGGTGAAGTGTGTTGAGGAGTGTGGTGAAGTGTGTTGAAGAGTGTGGTGAAGTGTGTTGAGGAGTGTGGAGAAGTGTGTTGAGGAGTGTGGTGAAGTGAGTTGAAGAGTGTGGTGAAGTGTGTTGAGCATTGTGGTGAAGTGTGTTGAGGAGTGTGGTGAAGTGTGTTGAGGAGTGTGGTGAAGTGTGTTGAGGAGTGTGGTAAAGTGTGTTGAGGAGTGTGGTGAAGTGTGTTGAGAAGTGTGGTGAAGTGTGTTGAGGAGTGTGGTGAAGTGTGTTGAAGAGTGTGGTGAAGTGTGTTGAGGAGTGTGGTGAAGTGTGTTGAGGATTGTGGTGAAGTGTGTTGAGGATTGTGGTGAAGTGTGTTGAGGAGTGTGGTGAAGTGAGTTGAGGAGTGTGGTGAAGTGTGTTGAGGAGTGTGGTGAAGTGTGTTGAAGAGTGTGGTGAAGTGTGTTGAGCATTGTGGTGAAGTGTGTTGAGGAGTGTGGTGAAGTGTGTTGAAGAGTGTGGTGAAGTGTGTTGAGAAGTGTGGTGAAGTGTGTTGAGGAGTGTGGTGAAGTGTGTTGAAGAGTGTGGTGAAGTGTGTTGAGGAGTGTGGTGAAGTGTGTTGAGGAGTGTGGTGAAGTGTGTTGAGGAGTGTGGTGAAGTGAGTTGAGGAGTGTAGTGAAGTGTGTTGAGGAGTGTGGTGAAGTGTGTTGAGGAGTGTGGTGAAGTGTGTTGAGGAGTGTGGTGAAGTGTGTTGAAGAGTGTGGTGAAGTGTGTTGAGGAGTGTGGTGAAGTGTGTTGAGGAGTGTGGTGAAGTGTGTTGAAGAGTGTGGTGAAGTGTGTTGAGGAGTGTGGTGAAGTGTGTTGAGGATTGTGGTGAAGTGTGTTGAGGAGTGTGGTGAAGTGTGTTGAGGAGTGTGGTGAAGTATGTTGAGGAGTGTGGTGAAGTGTGTTGAGCATTGTGGTGAAGTGTGTAGAAGAGTGTGGTGAAGTGTGTTGAGGATTGTGGTGAAGTGTGTTGAGGAGTGTGGTGAAGTGTGTTGAGGATTGTGGTGAAGTGTGTTGAGGAGTGTGGTGAAGTGTGTTGAGGAGTGTGGTGAAGTGTGTTGAGGATTGTGGTGAAGTGTGTTGAAGAGTGTGGTGAAGTGTGTTGAGGAGTGTGGTGAAGTGTGTTGAGGATTGTGGTGAAGTGTGTTGAAGAGTGTGGTGAAGTGTGTTGAGGAGTGTGGTGAAGTGTGTTGAGGAGTGTGGTGAAGTATGTAGAAGAGTGTGGTGAAGTGTGTTGAGGAGTGTGGTGAAGTATGTTGAGGAGTGTGGTGAAGTGTGTTGAGGATTGTGGTGAAGTATGTAGAAGAGTGTGGTGAAGTGTGTAGAAGAGTGTGGTGAAGTGTGTGGAGGAGTGTGGTGAAGTGTGTTGAGGAGTGTGGTGAAGTATGTAGAAGAGTGTGGTGAAGTGTGTTGAGGAGTGTGGTGAAGTATGTTGAAGAGTGTGGTGAAGTGTGTTGAGGATTGTGGTGAAGTGTGTTGAGGAGTGTGGTGAAGTGTGTTGAGGAGTGTGTTGAGAAGTGTGTTGAGGAGTGTGGTTAATTGTGTTGAGAAGTGTGTTGAGGAGTGTGGTGAAGTGTGTTGAGGAGTGTGGTGAAGTGTGTTGAGGATTGTGGTGAAGTGTGTTGAGGAGTGTGGTGAAGTGTGTTGAGGATTGTGGTGAAGTGTGTTGAGGATTGTGGTGAAGTGTGTTGAGGAGTGTGGTGAAGTGTGTTGAGGAGTGTGGTGAAGTATGTAGAAGAGTGTGGTGAAGTGTGTTGAGGAGTGTGGTGAAGTATGTTGAAGAGTGTGGTGAAGTGTGTTGAGGAGTGTGGTGAAGTGAGTTGAAGAGTGTGGTGAAGTGTGTAGAAGAGTGTGGTGAAGTGTGTTGAAGAGTGTGGTGAAGTGTGTAGAAGAGTGTGGTGAAGTGTGTTGAGGAGTGTGGTGAAGTGTGTTGAGGATTGTGGTGAAGTGTGTTGAGGAGTGTGGTGAAGTGTGTTGAGGAGTGTGGTGAAGTGAGTTGAGGAGTGTGGTGAAGTGTGTTGAGGAGTGTGGTGAAGTATGTTGAAGAGTGTGTTGAGGAGTGTGTTGAGGATTGTGGTGAAGTGTGTTGAGGAGTGTGGTGAAGTGTGTTGAGGAGTGTGTTGAGAAGTGTGTTGAGGAGTGTGGTTAATTGTGTTGAGAAGTGTGTTGAGGAGTGTGGTTAATTGTGTTGAGAAGTGTGTTGAGGAGTGTGGTGAAGTGTGTTGAGGAGTGTGGTTAATTGTGTTGAGAAGTGTGTTGAGGAGTGTGGTGAAGTGTGTTGAGGAGTGTGGTGAAGTGTGTGAGGAGTGTGGTGAAGTATGTAGAAGAGTGTGGTGAAGTGTGTTGAGGAGTGTGGTGAAGTATGTTGAAGAGTGTGGTGAAGTGTGTTGAGGATTGTGGTGAAGTGTGTTGAGAAGTGTGTTGAGAAGTGTGTTGAGGAGTGTGGTTAATTGTGTTGAGAAGTGTGTTGAGGAGTGTGGTGAAGTGTGTTGAGGAGTGTGGTGAAGTGTGTTGAGAAGTGTGTTGAGAAGTGTGTTGAGGAGTGTGGTGAAGTGTGTTGAGGAGTGTGTTGAGGAGTGTGGTGAAGTGTGTTGAGCATTGTGGTGAAGTGTGTTGAGGAGTGTGGTGAAGTGTGTTGAGCATTGTGGTGAAGTGTGTTGAGAAGTGTGGTGAAGTGTGTTGAGGAGTGTGGTGAAGTGTGTAGAAGAGTGTGGTGAAGTGTTTTGAAGAGTGTGGTGAAGTGTGTTGAAGAGTGTGGTGAAGTGTGTTGAAAAGTGTGGTGAAGTGTTTTGAAGAGTGTGGTGAAGAGTGTGGTAAAGTGTGTTGAGAAGTGTGGTGAAGTGTTTTGAAGAGTGTGGTGAAGTGTGTTGAAGAGTGTGGTGAAGTGTGTTGAGAAGTGTGGTGAAGTGTTTTGAAGAGTGTGGTGAAGTGTGTTGAGGAGTGTGGTGAAGTGTGTTGAGCATTGTGGTGAAGTGTGTTGAGAAGTGTGGTGAAGTGTGTTGAGGAGTGTGGTGAAGTGTGTTGAGGAGTGTGGTGAAGTGTGTTGAGGAGTGTGGTGAAGTGTGTTGAGGAGTGTGGTGAAGTGTGTTGAGGATTGTGGTGAAGTGTGTTGAGGAGTGTGATGAAGTGTGGTGAAGTGTGTTGAGGATTGTGGTGAAGTGTGTTGAGGAGTGTGGTGAAGTGTGTTGAGGAGTGTGGTGAAGTGTGTTGAGGATTGTGGTGAAGTGTGTTGAGGATTGTGGTGAAGTGTGTTGAGGATTGTGGTGAAGTGTGTTGAGGAGTGTGGTGAAGTGTGTTGAGGAGTGTGGTGAAGTGTGTTGAGGATTGTGGTGAAGTGTGTTGAGGAGTGTGATGAAGTGTGTTGAGGATTGTGTTGAAGTGTGTTGAGGAGTGTGGTGAAGTGTGTTGAGGAGTGTGGTGAAGTGTGTTGAGGATTGTGGTGAAGTGTGTTGAGGAGTGTGGTGAAGTGTGTTGAGGATTGTGGTGAAGTGTGTTGAGGATTGTGGTGAAGTGTGTTGAGGAGTGTGGTGAAGTGTGTTGAGGAGTGTGGTGAAGTGTGTTGAGGATTGTGGTGAAGTGTGTTGAGGAGTGTGGTGAAGTGTGTTGAGGATTGTAGTGAAGTGTGTTGAGGAGTGTGGTGAAGTGTGTTGAGGATTGTGGTGAAGTGTGTTGAAGTGTGTTGAAGAGTGTGGTGAAGTGTGTTGATTGAGTACAAGAATGGTCATTGGAAAGGGGCCCTTCAAAAGAACGAATGAAATGCATGGTAGAACTGAATGAAGAGGGAATGCAACCTTTCTTGTCGTAGTAGGGATTGTTGTTGTTGTTGCCTTGGTAGTCACTCGAGTGTTGAGAAGAATACTGCAACGGGTTTGTCGAGTTATTGTTATTGCTAAGATTGTTGTTAATGTTGTTGCTGTTCAGGGTGTTGTTTTGTTGACTGAAGGGAGGTGGCATGTTGTTGCTGGATGCGTTGTTGTTGTTGTGGTAGTAGGAGAAGGGGGGCAGGTCAGGGTTGGAGATGGAGAAGCGGTTGCCTCCCTCCATCGACTGACGCCTCGTCGCCTCCTCATACACCTTGCGCTTCTCGTGCAGGTTCTTTATTATCAAGTTCACTGCGAAGAAGGCAAGTTAATGGAGGGTGAGTGGGTGGGAAGATGGTTAAAGGGGTTGGGTGAGTTTGATGGGCAGGATGGGTGGAATGGAGGTCTCTCGCGGTCGAGGTCACTGGCCCCACTTTTTCAAAATTGGCCTAATGAATTTTGTTGCATTTTTTCCAAATTCAATTGTGCCATTTTTTAGATGTTTCTTTGTCTAAAAGGATCTCGTGGAAACAAGTTGTTATTGAACAGTTGAGCCAATCTAAATTAGCCTGGTGTTTTAATCCGGTCATCTACGTGCGGACTCCATCAATCAATATAAGCCAATATACTTATATTGCCTTCTTTTTAATACCGTTAGGTCATCGTTTTAGATTAAAGATATATAAAAAATAGGTTTCTTCATTGCCTTAAAAGTACATTTAGCGCTCACTTTTTTTAAAAAGTAAAAAAAGTTGAATAATTATAAAACGAAGAAGACATTTTCTATGTGGGGGTTTTATTGATTTGAAGCCGACTAGGTGCTCATTTAAGGTAAAAGTATTAGTATTAGTCTTTGTAGTGCCTTTGTCTCGACACTCTATATATTTATCTTCATCTCCCCCTTTCTCTCCTCTCCCTCTGTCTCCAGATCGCTCCCACACTTCTCATCACCACTTCTTCCATCCTCCGATCTTCCTCCTGGTAACCAAGGACCCCTTCCACCGGGTCCTGTTCTCCACGCTCCTTTCTCCAAACCGTCAGCCATTCTTCTCTCCACTCTTCATACAACCCACACTCTAGCAAAACGTGCCTCTCATTCTCTTCCTCCCCACAAACACACTTCCTATCCTCCTTCTCATACTTCCATCGCACAATTTCATTATTTCTTACCGTCAAACTATCCCCCCTACAAATAATCCTAACTTTCGCTCTATCTGAACCATCTACATATAAGGTGAGTTAAATAAATAAAAGTGCGCATTATACATGGGACTTTTAAAACATTTGGCCCAAAAAAATGTTGGTATGGCGCTAGCCTTGGAATGGGTATGTAAGATAAGTGGGTAGATGGGGGGGATAACAAAGGTTGGATAGGTGAGGCAACGGGGTTGGTTTGGTTTGTCGATGGGTTGAAAACTTGAAGCGATTAGTGAATACACAACGAACCTAGTAATTTGCAGCAGATTTTAGCGTAAAGTCTTAATTTGGCAGCGGTGGAGGAGTCACCTGTGAGGAGAAAGCCAGAATGATTCAGGCATCTTATTATTATTATTCGACCGATAATTAATTGATAATCAAACAGCCTACGCACTACCCACCAACGCACCAACACTCCACCACCAACGCACCAATCTCCCTGAACCACTGGTCGTCCACTTCGTCAGGCAGCATCTCATCGGACTTCCTGTTCACCCTCATGATGCCATCCCGAAGTTTGTCGCTCAAGGGCCGATGCTTGCCCAGGCGGCACTGCTCGTACACGCTGGCCAGCTGAGCGAGGAAGAGGGAGGCTTGGCTGATGACCAGGTCGTTGTCGGGTGCAATCGCCAAGTAGAGGACGTCCTTCGCTTCGCCCAGAGGACCCAGCATCATCCTGTCCTGTTGTTGTTGTTGTTGTTTTTGATAAAAATGATTTTTGTTTAAGAACTTGTTATCCTTTTAATTGATCGAGTGCTTATTCTATAAAAACGAAATTTAAAAAGCAAAACTATGCAAGATAAATAACCAAGCAAGCAAGCACCAAGCAAGCACCAAGCAAGCACAAGCAAGCACAAAGCAAGCACCAAGCAAGCACCAAGCAAGCACCAAGCAAGCACCAAGCAAGCACCAAGCAAGCACCAAGCAAGCACCAAGCAAGCACAAGCAGGCACAAAGCAAGCACCAAGCAGGCACAAGCAAGCACAAAGCAAGCACAAGAAAGCACAAGCAAGCACCAAGCAAGCACCAAGCAAGCACAAGCAGGCACAAAGCAAGCACCAAGCAGGCACAAGCAAGCACAAAGCAAGCACAAGAAAGCACAAGCAAGCACCAAGCAAGCACCAAGCAAGCACCAAGCAAGCACAAGCAAGCACAAAGCAAGCACCAAGCAGGCACAAGCAAGCACAAAGCAAGCACAAGAAAGCACAAGCAAGCACAAGCAAGCACCAAGCAAGCACAAGCAAGCACCAAGCAAGCACCAAGCAAGCACCAAGCAAGCACCAAGCAAGCACCAAGCAAGCACCAAGCAAGCACCAAGCAAGCACAAGCAAGCACCAAGCAGGCAAGCAGCTGGCACAAACCCAATGTCTGACGGAGTGAGGGGCGATGTTGAGCCACTGTTTCTCATGGCCCACCAGCAGGCAGGGAAGAGACTTTGGCTCCGAAGTCTCCCTCGATCCTGTGCAGTGATAGTAGTAGTGGTTGTGGTGATGGTGCAGTGGTGGAGTTGCAGTGGTAGTTATGGTGGTGCAATGGTGCTGGTGTTAGTTGTGGTACTGCAGTGGTGGTAGTTGTGGTGTTGCAGTGGAGGTAGTTACAGTGCTGGCACACACAAAGAAGCAAGAACCTCTTCCAGCCAGCAAGTGGAAGTCCTTCCAAGTGAGGGGGCCTGAGATGGTGTAGACTGACTCCCATGTGCGAGTGGTGCGTCTCTTCTGGATGGCGTCCTGCAGCAGCGGCTGCAACTTCTTCAACAAACGAACCACTTCACGCGAGTTTGAAGCTAGTGGAGCTGAAGCTGTCGTGATGGAGGATGCTGGTAGGTGATGGTGCTGGTAGTGATAATTGTTGGTAGTGGTAGTTGTAGAGGTAAAGCCTTAAAAAGTATTTCATGATGATGGAGACCACAGGACAACAAGCACCTTGGTAGAAGGACCACTTGTGGACACACAGCAGTTCCGAGGACTGCTTGCCTGCCTTTGAGGGTCTGCTGAGACCGAGGGCTGAGTGGCACACTTGACTGCAGTCTGCAAGCGTGATGGACAGGATGGATCTAGTAGTGCTCATCATTAGGTTGGTTTATATTGCGTGAACGAGTAGCCACGACATTAATGCAGTTCATTATTATTACCGTAAAAATGTTTAGACAATTTTCTTTAAATTTATTTTGTGAGCCCTTAATTCGGACATAAACTTGAAAAACTAGAATGTCTACCAGTGGTAATTAGGCCGAAAATAATGTTATCGGATTTAAAAAAAAGAAATGTTTAAAAGTGTGCGCATATATCGATATTTTACGGTATTATATTATTCAAGAGCTTTATTCTTAAGTTGAGGATAATATGAATGATAGAAATGAAGATGGTGATAATGATGGTGTTAATGATGATCGTGTTGTTAATGATGATGATAAAAATAATAATAATGATGATTATTATTATTATTATTATTATTATTAATATTATTATGGTAGTGATGGTGAGGATGATTGAAGTGGTGATATTGATGACGATGCATACCTCTCATTTCGAGTTCATTGACGTCATCATCATCGTTGCTGAACTTGTTGACGTCTGCCTGCTGGTTGAAGTTGGAGACGATGTAGGGCGCGGGAAACTGCGCTGAGAACTGCTCCCTGAAGAGAGAAAACACTTCAGGCGAGATGTCGCCATTGTTGAAAAGAGTGTTGTTGTTGTTGCTGTTGTTGTTACTGGTGTTGTTGCTGTTGTTGTTGGTGATGGTACTCGTGTTGTTGTTGTTGTTGTTGTTACTGTTGTTATTGCTGGTGTTGTTGTTTGAATTGTTGTTGAATGAATAAGAGCCATTGTTGATGAGGCTGTTGTTGTTTAGGTTGCTAATATCATTGCTAATATTGTCGATTTTGTTGTTATCAGGTGGGTTGTTGTTGAGTTTTAGGAGGGGAGTTTTGTGAGTGTTGTCGAATCTATCGTGGTAGTGGCCTGTGATGTCGACCTCGTCTTCGTAGAAGAGACCAGAGTTGTGGCCATACCTGTGCATGAAGATGGTGTTGTAATAGCATCATCATGTTGATTCTTACAATGCAATGTATAATGACCACACAAAGCTTCGTATAGTCAACCGATCAATCTACTGTCTTTCCCTTAAACTTGAACTAAAATTTCAACTTTTTCACCACCATCATTCCCCCACTTTATGCTATCATAGCACTTACTCACCCAAGGCCCCCGATACACCACTACAACACCAAACTAACCACAAGCACACCAACCCACCGGCGGTTGATGATGGCGCTGAAGGCACAGGTGCAGCGGAACTGGTCGTCACTGGAGTCTGCAACGGAGGCGGCAGGCGAGAGGTACATGTGGATGTCACTGCCTTCGATGTTGCGGTTGCAGGCGCACAAGGTGCAGCTGTCGAAGTTCTGGTCCTTGAAGATGTTCAGCATCGAGTCAGAGAGTGCTATGTTCAGACTCAAGCCGCTCACTCCCTGTTGTGTGGTCGTGTGTGTTGGCTTGTGTTGTTTTGTGGTGTGTTTGGTTGTGTTGTGGGCTGGTGCTTTTGGTTGTGGTGGTGTGTTGTGAGCATTGGTTGTGGTGGTGTGTTGTGTTGTGATACAGTGCAACTCAAAATAATAGAAACAACAGTTTTTTTTATTTAGAATTCCACTTTTTTTCCAATTCAAAATTCATACGATTCAAATTTACAAAAATTATTCATTAGTTCTTTTTTTTATTGTTCAGAGGGATTAAAACAAAAAGACTACAGTTTTTGTGTCGTCTGCTTTTAAACAAACAAAATTTAAATGGCATCTTTTTTTCAATCAATCAATCAATCACTAATGATATGTATAGCGCCCTTTACTAAGTGAACAAAGGCGCTCTTCAAATAAATTTTTTAAATAAAACGGTTTTTAGATCACTACCAATATATATATATATAAATTTAAATATATAGAAAAAACAATCAATCAACCTCAATAATCCAACCTCACCCACACCACTATGACAATCACCGCCAAAAAATCACTATCACCACAAATAAAAAATTCAATCATCACCACAGTACCAACACTCATACCACAGCACAATCATCACCACATAATCCTCAAAACAACAAAACACAATCATCATTCTTCTCAATTTTCTGTTTTGCCACTGGTGCCGAGACTACGATAGAGGGTGAAGGAGAAGTCCCTGCCAACGCTGGAACTGCTGTTGCTATGGAAGGATTTCTCCTTTATGTCGCAGCTCACTTGATTCCCTACGGCCATTCCTTGACAGATTCAAAACAACCAACATTCGCACTAAAAACATTCTAAATAATTAAATTTAATTTTTATTTAGACTTAAGATTCTAAAATTTTAATATATTATACCCAAAACCGTTTATTCTACAAATTTATTTGAGCGGTTGCCAAAATGGCAGCCGCTAACCAAAGCAAAACTTTTATTTTATATATAAACTAACAATTAGTGTATTATTTACAAAAGTTGTAATTATGTAAATAATGGGAAAAGATAAAAAAATTATTTGACATTTTGTTATTAAAATCTGATAATTATGAAAATTGCTGACAGAGTAAAATTTAGTAAAAATTTAATTTTAAAAGATCTAAAAGCAATAATACTATAAAAAACAGGAGGACCAAAAAGATTTGGCAAAGACCAATCTCAAGATTGGTGAGGGAAGTTGCAAAAGAAAAATCAGTGCCAAAGTGACGAAAACGATTTTCAATTCGACTGCAGTGTGTAAAAGATATAAAAAAATAAATAAAAGTTTTTCAAATATGCATAGAGACAGCATACTTTGCATTGAAACAAATTCATGTCACGCAAGATTAGAATGGGCAAAAATCATGTGGATTTTAGAGATAAATGGAACTGTGTAATATTTTCTGATGAAAATAAATTTAACTAGTCCTGAAAATGAGCGGTATTATTGGTCTGACACATACGTCGATCTGGTGGAGGATCAGTCATTCATTTTACAGCTTTTTCATCATTAGGTAAAAGAGAAATTGCACTTATAAATGGGCGTGTTTACTCAAATAAATGCATTACTATAATCGAAAAATACTTGAAACCCTTTACAAGTCACTTTCATGAGAAAAATGTTTCTCAAGTGTCAAGGAAGTTATTTTTAAAGAGAAAAAAATTAGATTATTACCCTGGCGAGCCAGCAAGATCTCCTGATTTAAACTGAATTAAGAACTTGAGGGGATTCATTGTACATAATGAGTATGTCATTGGAAGACAGTTTCGCGTTTTAAGGAGCTCAAACGTGAAATTTTACAGGCCTAAAACAAAATAAAATTTCCGTAACTGAAAAAATTAGTAAATTCTAAAGTCATGGTAAAAGCATAAAGTACTAGTATTGCATTAAAACTTTAAAGACATTTATGTATAATTGAAAATTTGTATCGTACCCTACCATTTTAAACTCTATAAAATAAAAATTCCTAAATTAACAAACTAACTTTTTGAACTTGATAAACTAAAAAATATTTTTTTAATGTATCTATACTTTGAATACAAATAATACTGACAATAAAACTTTTTGAAGACTTTTAAAATGCTGCACTATATTGAAGTGTGATGGTTGTGATGGTTTGTTGGTTGCAGCGGTGAGTGAGATGGTATTGGTGGTGGTGGCATATTGAGTAGTGGTAGCTTCAAGTAGTTTGTAGAATTATATTTTAATGCGGGTGGTTGTTATTAAAAGAATGATGCATTTTTTTGATAAAATTATTCACCTTTAATTAGATGAGCATGTTAAATTATACTACTTGAGGCAACTACATCTGATGTATAAAGATCACAGTGACAAGGCAGGGCTCGCGCTGTCGAGGGCCACCTTTCTCAAAATTGGCCTAAAAGAATCCTGATTGGCCCCAATGAGTTTTGTTGCATTTTTTCCAAATTCAATTGTGCCATTTTTTAGATGTTTCTTTGTCTAAAAGGATCTCGTGGGAACAAGTTGTTATTGAATAGTTGAGCCAATCTAAATAAGCCTGGTGTCTTAATCCGGTCATCTACGTGCAGACTCGATCAATCTATATAAGCCAATACTTATATTGCATACTTTGTAAAACCGTTAGGTCATTAAAGTCGCCTTAGATTAAAGATATAAAAAAATGGGTTTCTCCATTGCCTTAAATGCACATTTAATTCTCACTTAATTTTTTTTTTGAATAATTATAAAACGAAGAAGACATTTTCTATGTGGGGGTTTTATTGATTAGAAGCCGACTAGGTGCTCATTCAAGGTGAGTTAAATTAAATATAAAAGTGCGCATAATACATAGATCTTTTTTTACAAATTTGACCCTAAAAATGTAGGCTTAGTGCGAGCCCGGCAAGGTAATTATGATTAAAGTTATAAATGGTGGTGATTCACGCTTATTATTGGGATGATCTCAGCTAATCTATATTAAACATTATTATTGAAACTATATATAATACTATTAATAATATTAAAAATACAGAACAGAAAAAGATGATATAAAAAATAAAATAAAATACAATACAATACAACAAAATAAAATACAATACAGTACAAAACAATAAAATACAGTACAATAAAAAAACACAATAAAATACAAAACAATAAAATACAAAACAATAAAAAAACACAATAAAATACAAAACAATAAAAAAACACAATAAAATACAAAACAATAAAATACAAAACAATAAAATACAGAAAAATAAAATACAGAAAAATACAATACAACACAGTGCAATGCAATACAATACAATACATACAATAAAATACAATATATTACAATAAAATACAATACAATAAACGTGGCGCAAAGGCGAACGAGCTTCAAGGTGAGAGAGTAATGAAGAACAAGAAGAGGGAAGGAAAGAGGTACCTCATCGGCGCATGCGGAGTTGTTGTTCGGGTCGACGGAGTGCAGTTGTTTGTTGAAGGAACTGCTCGCGTTCGAAGGAGGCGACATCAGCTCGTAGTTCGAAGGTGTGCGTTGTTGTTGTTGGTGTTGTTGTTGTTGTTGGTGTTGCAAGTGCTGTAGTTGGTTTAGCTGTGAGTTTTGTTGGGACAGATGTTGTTGTTGTTGTTGTTGTGAGCTTTGTAAACTGTGTTGTTGTTGTTGAAATTGTTGTGGCTGATTGTTTTGGTTCATCATGTTGATCATGCTCTGTTGTTGTTGTTGTTGTTGAATAAGTGTTGAGTTTTTGTTGTTGCGAATGTTTAACTGTTGTTGATGTTGCATATATTTTAGTTGCCCTGAATCTTGTGGACAATTGTGAGAGCTGTCGCCGAGAGAACTGAAATAAGTGGAAGTGATTATCGTATACATGTTCATTTATTTAATTATTAAATCAAAGAATTCATCGCTTTTAACAAACTTTAAAAATCAAAATTATCATTAATGTATCTCAAAATAAACTTTCCAAACAAATTTTCAGTTAAAACCCACTCAAAATCTTCAAAATATTTATTTATGCTTCAAAACTTGAATGAAATAAAACGTATATGATGCGGTGTTTGCGACGTATGCATTGAAAGATGTGTACGTCGTGTGGAGTGGCATCTCCGGCGCTTAAGAACCATGGTTCTCAGAACCATTGTAACATGGCCTGCGTCTGTCAGGCTGTGAACGAAATAGACAAAAAAAATATAGGGTATAAATAACCAAAATTTGTTTTTTTCATCAACGTCACTGGAGCTTGGTCTGGCTGTACAAAATGGAATTAAATTTTCTCTAATGAAAGTCTTGGTATTATTTTTTTACCCCAAACTTTTTACATATTATTTTTTTATACTGGGGGATGCAACAGACATGCTGCCATATGAATAAGATCAATGGGCTTCTTTTTTTGTCAAAATAATCAACTGAGCAATCAACTGGAAATTAATCATTCAAATTCAAAGTATGAATTTATAAAATAAAAATAATATAACTGACCAGTTTGATTTCATCTGACAAGTTTTCATCATCACCCATTTGTTCTAATTTCCCTAATATTTGGACTCGCCATTACAACTTCAAATGTAATGTTGGAGATTTTGACATTGACAACGCAATGGTGGCTTCGTTAAACATTTCTATTGCATTTGATACTTATTTTAATTACTTAATTACGGAGTATCGATGAAATAGAGATTTCCATACTAAGGAGTTTGCTGAAGTATACTTGTTAAAGAATCCACTCCCAATAACTTTTATTCCCGTTTTTCCCGTTCCTGATTTAAAAGTTGATTCCCGTTCCCGTCCCGAAAAGCCAATTCCCGGTTCCCGACTTTTCCCGTCCCGAAATTAATTTTCATTCCCGTTCCCGCGGGAGTCCCGCAGGTACCCGCGGGTACCCGGTCGGAGCGGGTACCAGGTCCGACCTCTAATATACACAGAGGGCATACACACAGAAGAAAAGGTCTCACTTGGAGGCTGCAGGCAGAGGAGTGCTCTTGCAAGTCTTTTGAGAACTTAATGCAACAAGTGATGACGCAAGTGAAGACGACGACGAAGAAGAGGTGGGTAGTGCTGATAATGATGACGAAGACATTGTAGGTTGGTAGACGAGGGGATGGGGAGGGGGCTGGATGGAGTGCAGTTTGATGGACTTGTAGTGGGCAGAGGCAGGCAGGCGGGTGAGGATAGGGTGTTTGAAGAGGCTGCTGCAGTTCTGTCAAGTGGTCGTGGTGTGGTGATGTGGTGTGGTGGTGGTGATGGTGTGGTGGTGTGGTGGTGGAGTGGTGGTGGTGTGGTGGTGGTGTGGTGGTGTGGTGGTGGTGGTGTGGTGGTGGTGGTGTGGTGGTGGTGTGGTGGTGGTGGTGTGGTGGTGTGGTGGTGGTGTGTTGTGGTGTGGTGGTGGTGTGGTGGTGGTGTGGTGGTGGTGTGGTGTGGTGGTGGTGTGGTGGTGGTGGTGTGGTGGTGTGGTGGTGGTGGTGTGGTGGTGGTGTGGTGTAATGTGGTGGTGGTGTGGTGGTGGTGTAGTGTGGTGTGGTGGTGGTGTGGTGGTGTGGTGTGATGGTGGTGTGGTATGGTTAGGTGGTGGTGGTGTGGTGTGGTGGTGTGGCGGTGGTGTGGTGGTGGTGGTGGTGTGGTGATGTGGTGTGGTGGTGTGGTGTGGTGGCGGTGTGGTGGTGGTGTGGTATGGTTAGGTGGTGGTGGTGTGGTGTGGTGGTGTGGCGGTGGTGTGGTGGTGGTGGTGGTGTGGTGGTGTGGTGTAATGTGGTGGTGGTGTGGTGGTGGTGTAGTGTGGTGTGGTGGTGGTGTGGTGGTGTGGTGTGATGGTGTGGTGGTGGTGGTGTGGTGATGTGGTGTGGTGGTGTGGTGTGGTGGCGGTGTGGTGGTGGTGTGGTATGGTTAGGTGGTGGTGGTGTGGTGTGGTGGTGTGGCGGTGGTGTGGTGTGGTGGTGGTGTGGTGGTGGTGTGGTGGTTTTGTGGTGGATTGTTTGGGTTTCCTTGGAGGCATGGCCTTGTTAGAGCTAGTAAGTGAAAGTAGGCTTTATAAGGTGGAATTGTGATGGCAAGGACGCAAGAATTATTAGTGACCACTTGAACCAGCAATTCCATTTCAAAGACATACTTCATTCCAACTCACCGTGAAGCAAGCAACGAGTACAAGCCTTAATAAGAAAACAACGCTAATGAATTGAAGCTACCTTTTTGAGTGAAGCTAGGCTGGCAGAGACGGCACCAAGCTCGTCTCTGATGTAGGCATGGAAGGCGAAGTGTTGGTGCTGCTGCAGGGAGTAGTCAGGGTGGTGAGCGTCGTGCTCAGTGGAGTGCATGAGAGGGGAGGCCTCACTGCCCGGGTTGTCAGCTGAAGGCGGTGTTGGAAACATCCTGCTGAGGTCCTTCTGAGACAAGCCTGCAAGTGTCGTGGTGGTGCTGTTGTTGCTATTATTGTGCTGTTGTGGTGCTGTTGTTGCTATTACTGTGCTGTTGTGGTGCTGTTGTTGCTATTATTGTGCTGTTGTGGTGCTGTTGTGGTGCTGTTGTTGCTATTATTGTGCTTTTGTGGTGCTGTTGTTGCTATTATTGTGCTGTTGTGGTGCTGTTGTTGCTATTATTGTGCTGTTGTGGTGATCGTGGTTTAGTTTGAGTGTGTTTACAAGTGATGCTTGCAAGTGTTGTTTTTTTATGTAATGTTGGCATAGTTGAGTTGAATGAGTGAGGGAATGAGTGAATGAGTGAGGGAGTGAGTGAATGAGTGAGGGAGTGAGTGAGTGAGTGAGTGAGTGAAGGAGTGAGTGAGTGAGTGAATGAGTGAAAGAGTGTGGGTAAATGAGTAAAAGAACTTACCTTGTTGGAAGGTGGTGTGTGCACCAGCGAAGTTGTTGTTGTGAAGAAGTTTGTTGTGGAGAAGGGAAGTGCCTTGCAGTATCGAAGTGATGCTCGCATCGCCTCTTGACTTGTCGTGCTTGAGTGGAAGGGTGGGCTGGTGGAGGTTTGGTGGGCTGGTGGAGGTTTGGTGGGCTGGTGGAGGTTTGGTGGGCTGGTGGAGGTTTGGTGGGCTGGTGGAGGTTTGGTGGGCTGGTGGAGGTTTGGTGGGCTGGTGGAGGTTTGGTGGGCAAAGTGGTTCGATGGTGACCATTAAAGGAGACGTAGTGGTGGTGTAAAGATACTCTTTTGAACTTTTTAATGCATACAAATTGAACCCAAAAATAATTAGAGCAACAATAATTTTCATTTGACCAAACTTTGGAAAACTTCCAAACATCAAACAACAAGCAACAACAAAAAAACAAGAAACAAGCTTGCAACACCATCAAACCACAAACAGCAACAACTATACAAAAAATAAAATAATATAATAATAATGCTTATTTGTAATGCGCCAAGGCACGCAACTGAGGCGCCATTCACACGACATACGTCGTGAAACACCGCATCATATACACTAGGTATATGATAGCTCACGGTTGGCTCAAAAAGGATTCGAACTGGCGACCTTTCAGTTGCAGGTCCAACGATTTACCATCTAGGCCAACCCGCTCGCCAAAAACCGACGAGCAACAAATAAGAACAAGCTAACATGAAACAAATACTTTTAAACGTGACAATCAAACATAAACCTCTAAGAAGAACCCCGAACACAACAAGAGCAAAAAGAACCGACACAAACTGGTGCGACTCATCGACGCACTCGATGGCACAAACTGGTGCGACTCATCGACGCACTCGACGGCACAAACTGGTGCGACTCATCGACGCACTCGATGGCACAAACTGGTGCGACTCATCGACGCACTCGATGGCACAAACTGGTGCGACTCATCGACGCACTCGACGGCACAAACTGGTGCGACTCATCGACGCAATCGATGGCACAGACTGGTGCGACTCATCGACGCACTCGACGGCACAAACTGGTGCGACTCATCGACGGACTCGATGGCACAGACTGGTGCGACTCATCGACGCACTCGATGGCACAAACTGGTGCGACTCATCGACGGACTCGACGGCACAAACTGGTGCGACTCATCGACGGACTCGATGGCACAAACTGGTGCGACTCATCGACGCACTCGATGGCACAAACTGGTGCGACTCATCGACGGACTCGATGGCACAAACTGGTGCGACTCATCGACGCACTCGATGGCACAAACTGGTGCGACTCATCGACGGACTCGATGGCACACATGCGCACAGAAGAAGACCAACCGAGTCGGAGTCGACCTCCTCGTCAGTGTCGAACATCTTGTCGAGGTCCTGGATGTTCGGGATGAGGTCGTTCTCCGTCATCAGCGTCGGTGGAATCGAGATCAACTTGTTGCCGTTGTTGTTGTTGCCGTTGTTGCCGTTGTTGTTGCCGTTGTTGTTGTTTGAAGGCGAGAGTCCTGTTGTTGTTGTTTTGTTCCAATGTTGCTCTCAAAGATTTTGTATTTGCGGATTATAAAGCGAAAATGAAAACTATATTTTAAAAGAAAACTTATTTATTTCTTAGCCATTTGAATTTAAAAGTGCAGCAAATGATCAGCAAGTGAATAAATGACAATTAATTAATCAACTGAACAGAGAACAACAGTGAACAGAGTTCAAAGGTGCATGTAGCAGCAGCACGAACCTGCACTGGCTCTGTACTCGTCATAGGCAGCCTCGTTTGCCTCCGTCATCAGAACGCCCTCCCCCTGGCAGGTGGTGCATGCTGTATGCTCTTGTTGCTTCCAGTATTAAGGCAATGGTGCAACAGCAAATAGAACATAAACAAAAAAACCAAAACATACAATAACTAAACCAGAAACTACACCAGCAACAACACAAAGAACTAAACCAGAAACTACACCAGCAACAACACAAAGAACTAAGCAAGAAACAACACCAGCAACAACACAAAGAACTAAACCAGAAACTACACCAGCAACAACACAAAGAACTAAACCAGAAACTACACCAGCAACAACACAAAGAACTAAGCAAGAAACTACACCAGCAACAACACAAAGAACTAAGCAAGAAACTACACCAGCAACAACACAAAGAACTAAGCAAGAAACTACACCAGCAACAACACAAAGAACTAAGCAAGAAACTACACCAGCAACAACACAAAGAACTAAGCAAGAAACTACACCAGCCACAACACAAAGCAAGCGACATACAGTGGCGTCGAAGAGGGACTGGTTCCTTGCAGGTGCCTCAGCCTCAGTGCTCGTCTGCTTCACTTCCCGCCTCAGCAGACGCTTGTCGAGGAGCAGTGCTTGCGAGGTGCTCAGGTCGTTGTGCACAGGCTCAGATGATGATGATGATAATGATGCTGATAGTGTTGATAATGATGTTGATGATGATGCTGGGTGGTAAGGATGGTACCTTTCCAAGTCACACCTGTCCGAAATAACAAAGTGGTTGTTTGCAGTGGATTTTGTACAATAGAACTATGAAGTACTCTAATGCCTTCTTCAAAAACTCCTTTCTTTTTTAGTCAATTTTCAAATATTAACTTTATTATTATATTTATCTCAATTATTATGCTTTTTGATGTTAAATTCACGTTTACCTCAGATTTGAGTGGTCTTTAAAACAAATACATATACAAGTCGGCAGACTTTCGGCTTGACCAATAATGAAAGGTCCTAGGTTCAATTGCAACCAATGCCCTAGTAGCCCAAAGGCGCAAATGAAATATGCAGCTCAAGTGGCCTCGAAGCTCGTTCGGGTTATACGCCACTATAATAATGCTCGTCATGAGTAATCATTCAAAACATACAATTCACACTTAAAATACACATTCATGCCACACTAACACAAGGTATAATAGACTTTCAAGATTCATACTACACACAAGACACGCAAGAGAGACTGCTCACAGAGTGGTCTGGAAGGCAAACGTGGGCACCTTGTCCTCCTCCTCCTCGTCCTCAAACATGCACTTGAGCACTGGCCGCACCCTCCTTTCCCTCCTCCTCAACCTCCGGTCCACCCACGTGACGCCGATGTCTGCGCTGCGAAGCCTGGAGAAGAGTTCAGAGCGCATGCGAGCTTGCAGGTGCTTGTTGAGCAGGAGATCCGAGTCAGCCTTGAAGTCGTGTGCCGAGTAGTGCTGGAAGAGAAGTGACGTTGGCAGTGATGATGATGATGCCGTTGTTGTGCATGATGATGGTGACGACGAGGGTGGTGGTGGTAGTAATGATGATGATGACGTTGCAGAACTGCTTTCGACGTGATTGTCCGTTGTCATGTGTTGTTTGATGACGTTGTTGTTCTTGATGGTGGAGTTAAAGGTGAGGCCTTTGTTCTTCAAGTCAGCCTCTGCCTTGCCTGTCTCGCTGGCACTGGAGGGCTGCGGACTGAGGGTCGGCATGGTGGGGTCGCCTCCGTTCTGGTTCGGCAGGGAGGACATCACGAAACCCTGTGAGGCGAGCAATGGCGAAGGTGCTGCCGAGTTGGGCGATGAATCGAAGGCAGGGACTTGGTAGAAGAAGGACTTGCTGCTCGCTTGCATGGAGTTGTTGTTGCTGTTGTTGTTCTTCAGGGTGAGGTGGTTGGAGGTGTTCACATTTTTGGAGTTTAGGTTGTTGCTGAAGACGTTGTTTTTTCCGAAGAAGGGCGAGAGGGGGAAGTTGATAAGTTCGCTTAGTCGGAGATCCTTGGCACGACAGCTGAGCAAGGTGTGGCGTCGGTGGTAGGGCGTGTGGTTCTTGTGCAGACGAATCGGATGCGGTTCTGTCTTGACGCTGCCCTGCTGTTGTTTCCATGAGGATAGGCTGCCACTGCTGTAGTTCGCCAGTGACTGCAGGCCTTTGGCAGTGGTGGCAGGGGTGGCAGTCTGGAAGGAGGAGTGGCTGGAAGCAAGACAAGTCTTCGTGTGGCTGGTGGCTTTTGACTTCAAGCTCTTTGCCCTGTGTTATGGTGGTGGTCGATGCAGTGGCCTGGCAAGCAGCAATGCAGTGCTCAGATACCACCACCTTATATAAACTTATTTTATGACAATAAACTTATATATTTCGAAATAGGATAATTGATGGTTTACAGAGTAATGAATTATTGGCGGGCTGAAATCCGTACTCCAATTATGGAAGCGTCATTTGTACGCACACTTTGTAAATCTTTACCAACACTTTTACGTTTTCTAAATAATTTATTAAGTACAAATTATTTGTGTGCAGGCAAAATAATTTTAATCACTATGAAGGAAACAATTCACAATCATCAACATCAGTCGCCTTAACTATTTAAAACAACTTCATTAACTTATAGACTGCAACTTACCATAGGTCAAATCAATTTAATTATATAGCATTTAAAGTATAAACTATACAATTATAAATGAAAACTAAATACTACAATAATCATGCTATAAATACAAAAGATATGAATGAGTGTGAGTACTTGTGGCAGTGGCAGTTGAACTTCTGGACAGGGTTGGCGAAGTTCCATGCGAAAGTGCTCGCCTTGCTGGAGGCCTGCTCGGTCAGGTCTGGTGAGCCCTGCGTCTGACTGTTGTGTGGTGGTTATGTGGTGTGGTGTGATCGTTGTGTGGTGTGGTCGTTGTGTGGTGTGATCGTTGTGTGGTGTGATCGTTGTGTGGTGTGATCGTTGTGTGGTGTGATCGTTGTGTGGTGTGGTCGTTGTGTGGTGTGGTCGTTGTGTGGTGTGATCGTTGTGTGGTGTGGTCGTTGTGTGGTGTGGTCGTTGTGTGGTGTGATCGTTGTGTGGTGTGATCGTTGTGTGGTGTGTCGTTGTGTGGTGTGATCGTTGTGTGTCTATGGTGATTGTGTGGTGTGATCGTTGTGTGGTGTGATCGTTGTGTGGTGTGATCGTTGTGTGGTGTGATCGTTGTGTGGTGTGATCGTTGTGTGTCTATGGTGATTGTGTGGTGTGATCGTTGTGTGGTGTGATCGTTGTGTGGTGTGATCGTTGTGTGGTGTGGTCGTTGTGTGGTGTGATCGTTGTGTGGTGTGATCGTTGTGTGGTGTGATCGTTGTGTGGTGTGATCGTTGTGTGGTGATATCGTTATGTAATGTGGGGTGGTGTAATAGTTGTGTGTCTATGGTGATTGTGTGGTGTAACTGCTGTGTGGTGCAGTGTATTGTGGTGTGGTGTGCTTGTAGTGTGGCTGTGCTGTGTGTTGTGATAGTTGTATGGTTTGATGTCTGTAGTGTGGTGGTTCTTTAATGTGACAGTGGTGTGGTGGCTGTGAAAGTTGTGTGTTGTGGTGGTTGTGTGTTGTGGTGGTTGTGTAGCTGTAGTGGTTGTGTGGCTTTGATGTTTCTGTGGCCTTGATGTTTGTGTGGTGTGAGATTTTTGTGGGTGTGATGGCTGTGTGGCGTGGTGGTTTAGCGGTTGGACAGTGATGTAGTGGTGACGTAGAATGGAAGTGTCCCTATTTCCATCCCCCAAAATCAACTACCCCGGCAACAACGGCACCTACCTGTTGGCGTGGATTCCACTGGCAATGACCCAGTCCTGCCACGTCTTGTTCACCGCCTTGACTGCCATGCCGGCCCACAACTGCATGCGAGTCTTCGGCTTCATCATGCGCAGTTGGTGCTTGCTCAGGCGTGACGACGCTGTTGCTGTTGTTGTTGCTGTTGTTGTTGCTTTGCCGCCGCTATTGTTGTTGTTGTTGTTCAAAGATGCTGCTGCTTGTTGTTGTGCTTGTGGTGGTGGTTGTTTGGGCGCCTTGCTTTCGTTGTCTGTTTCCTCGGTGAGCACGACGTAGCAGCTTGGATACTGTAGTCTTATGCCAGCTGTGTTAGTGGTGGAGGGTATGAAGAGGGGTGAGGAGGGGGTGAGGAGGGGGTGAGGAGGGGGTGAGGAGGGGGTGAGGAGGGGGTGAGGAGGGTGTAGGTGGTGGTAGTGCTGAAGTGAATGTGCAAGCTGTTTTATGATAGACTTGATTGAAGCATGGGTGAAAATATCCTTTTGAAAAGTGAATGGATTATTAATAACAATAACAATAATAATAATAAAAACAATAATAATAGTAATCATAAAAATAATAATAATAATATTATTATTATTATTATTATTAATAATAATTATTATTAAAATAATAATCATAATAAAAATCATTAAAATAATCATAATGATGAAAATAATAATAATCATAATAATAATAATAATAATCATAATAATAATCATAATCATAATAATAACCATAATAATAATAATAATAATATTAATAATAATAATAATAATAATAATCATAATAATAATCATAATAACCATAATAATAATAATCATAATAATCATAATAATCATAATAATAATAATAATAATAATCATAAAATTAATCATAATCATAATCATAATCATAGTAATAATCATAATAATAATCATAATAATAATCATAATAATAATCATAATAATATTCATAATAATAATCATAATAATAATCATAATAATATTCATAATAATAATACAAATGACGAGAATTATTATTGTGGCGCATAACCCAAACGGGCTGAAAGATTTCAATTCAATGGAAAACATTCATGATTGAATGATGATGGTGATGATGATGATGATGGTGATGATGATGGTGATGATGCTGTTGATGATGATGTCCATTTGTTGCATTTGTAGCAAGCGACTCACCGACGGTAACTTCGACAAAGCTGGGCACGGCATCTTCCGCATTGCAACGACTCTTCTCATTATAACCAGCATCCCCGTTGTTGTTATTGTTATTAATGTTGTTGTTGTTGTTTGCATGGTCGATGTTAATCTCGGAGATGGAAGGGGGGTTGGAGGCGTAGTTGTTGCTGTTGGGAGTGGCGCAGTTCGACTGCACACTACCAACACTCTTGTTGCTGTTGACGTTGTTGTTGAGGTTGTTGTTGTTGTTGGCGTTGCAACTTCCGTTATTGCTGTTGTTGGTGTTGTTGCAGTAGACATTGTGGTTGAGGAGGTGGTAGTACTTGTTCCACTCGGCGAGTAGTTGGTCTCTCTTGGGGTCAGTCTCTGGCAGGCTGGCCCCCGTCAGGGTGGCTGAGAGGCCGTATGGAGAGAGGATCACTGTAGTGGTGGTGGTGGTGGTTGGTGAGACTCAGGCACTGTGGTTCGCAAGAGCGAGGCAACAGTGATTTTAAAGAGTGAAAAAACATGAGATTTGGAAAGTAATTAATTGAAGAACAAGAGATGAGAAGAGCTGGTTGATAGAAGACGAAACAAACAAGTCTGTCCAAAAGTATTCTTAATCATGATCTTATTATTAATAATAATATTATTATTATGATGTTCAGTCCCATGACATCATCATCATCATGAACAGGCACCTGGCAGTTTATTCTTGCTTGCAGCTTGGAGGTGTTCTTTCTTGAGGACGAAGAGGGGAGGGTGGCACCTCACGTCCACACTGGCGCACACTGTGCTGTCGCCGTGCAAGAAGAAGTTGAAGCTCATCGACAAGTGCGAACTGTGTGTGTGTGTGTGTGTGTGTGTGTGTGTGTGTGTGTGTGTGTGTGTGTGTGCGGTGTGTGTGTGTGTGTGTGTGTGTGTGTGTGTGTGTGTGTGTGTGTGTGTGTGTGTGTGTGTGTGTGTGTGTATGTGTGTGTGTGTGTGTGTGTGTGTGTGTGTGTGTGTGTGTGTGTGAGCGGGTTTTTTGTGTACATTTGGGTGGTGGCGATAGAGCATATTTGAAGACATATAAAATCAGAAAATTTGAATTTTAAAAATGTTGCTTAGCTTTC
This sequence comes from Piscicola geometra, assembly GCA_943735955.1. NCBI lineage: Eukaryota > Metazoa > Annelida > Clitellata > Hirudinida > Piscicolidae > Piscicola > Piscicola geometra. Next base: position 1,740,120 of record OX030958.1, on the reverse strand, counting down.
TGAAAAATTGGGTGCATGAGAGATTTGAAAGGTGAAGGGGGCGAACGAAGAAGCTCCAAAGAGGCAGGCATGCAGTCACTGCTTGGTGTCTCAGTGCATTCATCTGCCACCTTAATGTGCCTTCAAAAGTGCCTATGTAATTTTTCAGTGCTTTATTATTGCAACTCAGTGAAAGTCTTACATGAAACCAATGTGCAAGTATATGTTATACCATATTCTTATATGCTTGCAGAATCGAATTAAGACTATTTTAAAATGCGCTATAAAACTAAACATCAATTGAAGAAAAAAATGAATTCTTCTAAATAGAATCTCTATATGTTCAAATCCTTATCAAGAATGTGAAGATAAGTATGTAACAGGGAATTGCAGCCGTTTGTCAGAATCACTGATACAAGCTTCTAGCATAGCATGTAAAGAAAAGGGGCAAAGAAGCAAACATTAGAATGTGTGTGTGTGTGTGTGTGTGTGTGTGTGTGTGTGTGTGTGTGTGTGTGTGTGTGTGTGTGTGTGTGTGTGTGTGTGTGTGTGTGTGTGTGTGTGTGTGTGTGTGTGTGTGTGTGTGTGTGTGTGTGTATTTTTGGTTTTTTGAAAGCGATATCCTTAAGTACCTGTTGACTGCTATTGATTAATGTGAAGAACATACATTAAATTATTAAATAAGCATTGCTCTCATCACCATCTGCATATCACAACACTTCCTCACAACTAATAATGATCATCACCTTAATCACAAGTATCAACTTAATCATTACAATGAGCATCATCATCATCACCATGACAACTGACCTCTTCTTGGAACATTGTTCTTGGTTGTCATATGCTTGCACAAACCACTTGCCCACCCTGACGAAACCCTGCGAAACCAGACATCTGTCGAGATGTCATTGTGGTAGAAGTAGTGGTAGTAGTGACGGTGTGTGTAATAGTGGTAGTAGTGACGGTGTGTGTAGTAGTGGTAGTAGTGACGGTGTGTGTAGTAGTGGTAGTAGTGACGGAGTGTGTAGTAGTGGTAGTAGTGACGGTGTGTGTAGTAGTGGTAGTAGTGACGGTGTGTGTAGTAGTGGTAGTAGTGACGGTGTGTGTAGTAGTGGTAGTAGTGATGTGGTGATGGTGTGTGTAGTAGTGGTAATAGTGATGTGTTGACGGTGTGTGTAGTAGTGGTAGTAGTGATGTGGTGACGGTGTATGTAGTAGTGGTGTGATGACGGTGTAAGTAGTAGTGGTAGTAGTGATGTGGTGATGGTGTGTAGTCGTGGTAGTAGTGGTGTGGTGACGGTGTGTGTAGTAGTGGTAGTAGTGATGTGGTGATGGTGTGTAGTCGTGGTAGTAGTGGTAGTAGTGATGCAGTGATGGTGTGTGTAGTAGTGATGTGATGACGGTGTAAGTAGTAGTGGTAGTAGTGATGCAGTGATGGTGTGTGTAGTAGTGGTAGTAGTGATGTGGTGATGGTGTGTGTAGTAGTGGTAGTAGTGATGCAGTGACGGTGTGTGTAGTAGTGATGTGATGATGGTGTAAGTAGTCGTGGTAGTAGTGATGTGGTGATGGTGTGTGTAGTAGTGGTAGTAGTGATGTGGTGATGGTGTGTGTAGTAGTGGTGGTAGTGATACAGTGATGGTGTGTGTAGTAGTGGTGGTAGTGATGCAGTGATGGTGTGTGTAGTAGTGGTGGTAGTGATGTGGTGATGGTGTGTGTAGTAGTGGTGGTAGTGATGCAGTGATGGTGTTTGGAATGCTGATAAGGTGGTGATGGAAATGACTTGATGAAGGATGGAGTGGTGATGGTGGTGTGGTAATGTTGATGAGTTTGTGATGATGATGATATGGTGAAGTTTGGATTAGTGATAATGATTGGAGTAGAAATGGTGTCTTCATATTATCATAGTACCATTATAATTATCACTGACACAATTCTCGTCAACTTTGATAAGAAGGAGGTTACATGAAGGTATATCGTTGAAGTAAGCATATAGTCAGTGTATAGTCCTCATGGGAAGAACTGCCTTCACTGAGTTCAGCAACTGTCTCAAAGAGTTGGCGCATGCCCATCTTGAAATGCATTTTCAAGAGCTTTATTTTCTACATTTTAACCAAATTTGAGTTATAAAAATCTCAAAAAAATTCGAATAATTAATATGATATTTGCATTAGAAAGGCGGTCGAATGTTGAGACTCAGCTATAATCTCGATATATAAGGTCTCTTCCTGGTGACTGCCTTCCAAGCCAAGGTAGCTTAAACTCTTTTTGTTGAGAACGCATTCCATTCAAATTTCTGTAATTTATTCATCGCCTTGTGCACGATGAATACATTAGGTTACAAGAAGTGATAGTATAATGACATTTTAAGGGTACAAAAAGTGCACCCTCAACTTCAAAGTAGAAAAAGTCATTATATACCTATTAAATCAGCAAATAATTCATACTCAAAAGGTAATAACGAAAATAGAAACCACTTTATACTTTTGCACTAGCAAATTAAACACGTTAGAAGCAAACCCTATTCTTAGATGGTCAATGCAATACACTTCAAGGAAAGGAAGACTGGCAGGCAGCTATGAGCTCTGTGCAGCAGGTGAGGGAGCAGGCAAGGCAAGTAGATGCATGAGGTGGTTGTGAGGTGCCTACAAGGTCAGTAAGTACTCGAGGGTTGCTCTTAGTGGTGCATGAGCCATTGGCATCTTGCCAGCAGGTTGCCAAAGTTATTTGAAGGATATTAGCCTTTGTTATTAAGAACTTCAAGTGAAGAAATGAATAATTTGAACGTGGGGAAAGGTGTTCAGAAACATTCCTTCCTTTAACTCATTTTCCATTTTCACAATTTAAAAGATGAACAATTAGGTATGTGAAGAATATATTGACTAGGTGGGTATGAAAGAGCCAGGGAATAGAAGAGATAAGTTGAAAAGAGTTACCGTTCGATGAGGTTGTGCAGTGCCTTGAAGATGAGGGTTCGGCACTCGTAAGAGAGCGTTCCGTTCTCCCAGCTGCCCATGTCCACCTCTGTGCATTGATGAATGGCTTTGTAAAATGTTTTATTATTTTAATCTTTAAATTAAAGTTATTTGATTCCTTGAATAAATATCCAAATATAAATTACATTTTGAGAGAACTATTATCATGATGACAATTAAATGAAAGATCAAATGGCGAGCATGTCTAACCATAGAGGTCAGGCGAAAGGTAGTTGCGCAAGGAAACAGGCTCATCTCCATACCAGAACAACCACAACTCCTTGTGACTGGCCACACTATGATCTACCAGGCCCTTCCCTCCGCCCCCGACCACCTTCGGCTGCCTCCTCCACACACACAGCAGGTCTGCCTGCAAGCATTTCGAGTAGGACGTCAAAACAGCATCCTCGAGTGGCTCTCCCGAGCTTGAGTTTGACGTGTCCGTCTGAACAGTCAGTCTGCGCCATTTTATTCCTGACAAATCCGCCTGAAATTCAGTGAAATTTTATAAATTGGTAAATTTGGGGTAATTATTTACACAAGAACATGTTTATTTACATAACTTTTAAATTGAATGTAGGAAACGAGTTGAATTTAAACTGTTAAGAAACTAATAACTTGAAAATTAAAGATCTGTTTTGTTAATTTCAGAAAAAAGTTAAATACTTTTTTTCAACATTATGTGAATTTTAAGTTTCTAATTTAAACGAAGTTTTAGGTTCAATATGAATTAACAAGAAATCGCTAAAACATCGTAGTTTGAATAAATCAGATAATCGTTACTTTATTGAATTTATAGGACGTATACTTACAAGAGCAAACAAGTTGGTATGGCAATCTTCCAGACTGCAACCGTTCTCAACCATGATAAATGGTTAGCATTATGATCAGTCGAGATAAATGTATTGATCAGCTCTCTCCCGAATGATATTTCCGAATAAAATCCAAGTGAAGTTAATATTGTGTTTTAAAATAACCTTCTAATTAAAGTCAAAAGTCCATTTAGTAAATAAAAATAAAAATACAAATAAAATGGCGAATCGATGAAATTTTAAAAGACCACGCATAAAGGAATACCATTGTATTTTTCTATTGTAAATAACTAAAGCATCGGATTTAAAATTTCATTTAAATAACATTTATTTTCATTGAATATTGTATTTCGCATTCATTTTTTAAATTGATGAAATATTGAAAACACTAAAAAAACTTTTAATCGTATTTGATAAATATAGACTTGTATTATATTATAATATTGAGTTATATTAACTTATAATATTGATTCATATTCAATTAAAATATTGAGTTATATTATATTATATTATATTATATTATATTATATTATATTATATTATATTATATTATATTATATTATATTATATTATATTATATTATATTATATTATATTATATTATATTATATTATATTATATTATATTATATTATATTATATTATATTATATTATATTATATTATATTATATTATATTATATTATATTATATTATATTATATTATATTATATTATATTATATTATATTATATTATATTATATTATATTATATTATATTATATTATATTATATTATATTATATTATATTATATTATATTATATTATATTATATTATATTATATTATATTATATTATATTATATTATATTATATTATATTATATTATATTATATTATATTATATTATATTATATTATATTATATTATATTATATTATATTATATTATATTATATTATATTATATTATATTATATTATATTATATTATATTATATTATATTATATTATATTATATTATATTATATTATATTATATTATATTATATTATATTATATTATATTATATTATATTATATTATATTATTTCTATAATAATGATTTTAATAATTATTTTACTAATTTTTTCAAAAATTATTTAATTAAATTATTATATTATGATATTTTTTATTTATATTATTACATTATTATATAATATTATTATTTTATTACAAATATTATATTTTGGACTACATTATTCTATAGACCAGGGTTTCCCAACCGGTGGGGCCGGCCTCCCTTAGGGAGGCCAAATGATCTTTTAGGGGAGGCCAACTAAGGTGTTCTATTTACATGTATTTTATAAATTTATATAATTTTATAAAGTTTTGTTAAATCACAAAATTTTAATCATGCTAAAAACGATTTTTCGAAGACTATATGAAAATTGTTTTTGCGTAACGGCTTTCCATATTGTATTTATTTGAATAATGATTTGCACATTTCTGTTTTCATAAATCCCTCATTTTCTTTCTGTCGCGTATTTGAGATACCCTGCATGAGTTTCTTTTTCAATAAAATTAATAAAATAAGACAATTAATTGAATAAATCAACTAAAAAATTTGGTCTGCTGTTTCTAACATAACTGGTAATTTATATTTGTGATTTTTTAATTATTTCAGTTCTTTTTAAAATATGTGTTTTTTTATCATTTTCAGTTTTCAATAATGTCGAAAAACGTTGCTATGACGAAACCTACGTTGCGTTTGGATTCACGACTATTACTGAAAAAGATGGCACTGAAAAGCCACAATGTTTCTTATGCGTATATTGTATATTGTATATTGTAATGATAGAATGAGACCAGCAAAGTTACGCCACCACTTAGAAACCAAACATCCTGGAAATGTCAACGACAACCTGGATACCTTCAAACTGAAGCGAGCTAGATTTCAAGCCACTGGAACATTAAAAAAGGTTGGATTTGCTCAACCAAAGAAACCACTTAAGAGGCTTCTTACAAAGTTGCCTATTTGATTGCCAAAAAAAGAAAACTACATACAATTGGAGAAACCTTAATAAAACCCTGTGCACTTGAAATGGTGGAGTTAATTCTTAGAAACAAAGAAAGAAAACAGGTTGAAGAAATTCCACTTTCTAATAATGTTATTTGTTCCAGAATAGCAGATCTTTCAAATGATATCTTGGACCAAGTTATGTCAGAACTGGAAAGTAGTCCTTTTAATTTTGGTATGCAACTTGATAAAACCACAAATGTATCAATGTGTTGCCAGCTTTTAGTGTATGTTCGTTATGTATGTAATTTTAAAATTAAAGAAGAATTTTTATTTTGCCAACCACTTCAGACAACTAGTAAAGCTGCAGATGTTTTTCAAATGATTGCAACTTTCTTTGAAAGAAATGAATTTAGTTGGTTGACAAAATTACATTCAGTCTGTACTGATGGAGCAACAAGTATGTTTGGTAACAAATCTGGATTGGCTGCCTTAATCAAAGTTAATTCTCCACAGACACTTGTAACTCATTGCATGCTCCATCGCCATGCTCTAGCTGTAAAGACATTACCAGCAAAGCTTCAGTCAGTCATGTCTACAGCGATCAAAATAGTCAATTTTATACGATCAAGAGCAGTAAACCATCGTTTATTCAAAGTTTTATGCCAAGAACTTGGTCTGAATAAGATGTCTTGCTATATTACACATATTGGTGGTTAAGCAAAGGAGAGGTATTTTCAAGACTAATGGACCTGAAAGATGAGGTGTCTTCATTTTTGCAAGAAAAAGAAAAAACGTTAGCAGGTGACTTTGAGAAGACTGATTTCATAGTCAATATGGCATATTTAGCTGATCTGTTCACACTCTTAAATGAATTTAATCTTTGTTTGCAAGGACCAGAAATGACAATAATCGACGCCAATGAAAAATTAGTAGGATTTTTAAATAAGCTTTCATTGTACAAAAGAAGAGTAGAAGCTGAAAACCTTGCAAATTTTCCATACCTAGCTGATGTTATAAGTAGCAGTGGAAACAAATCAATGCCTGTTGAAATAATAATAAAAATTATACAACATATCACAACTCTCCAACTATCATTTGAGCGTTCTTTTGATACTAAAAATTTGGAAAATAATCTTTGGATACGAAATCCGTTCATTATTGGCTTGGATAGTGTTGCTGATGAAGAAGAAATAAAGGAAGATTTAATTGATCTTCGATCAAAAGAGTTGGTAAAAGCTGAATTCAATTCCAAAGGATTGGCAGAGTTTTGGTGCAGTCTGAAAGAAATATACCCAAATTTATTTTAAAAAGCCATGGCAGCTCTGATTCCATTTTCGACCACCTACTTATGTGAAAAAGGGTTTTCTACATTAGTATCTATCAAGACTAAAGATAGAAATAGATTGGATGCCTCGAATGATATGAGGGTATCTCTTTCTAATACAGAACCTCGATTTCATCTTCTCTGTGATGGAAAACAGCAACAATCATCTCATTAAGCTTCAATAACACTCAATTGTGATTACACAGGCCATCACCTTGTTTAGTCATCAAATGATAATCTTATAAAACTTCGCTGGCTTCTTATAGATTTTCGAATATCCTTTAAAATAGGCATCACTACATTCAAAATTCTTCAAACTTCAATACCGTCATATCTCAGCAAACTCATAACTAACAAAACATCAAACAAACAACTGCGTTCATCTTCATCTCTTTTCCTCAACCAAGAATCCACTACAAACAACATCTCAAAAAGAGCATTCCGTCACGCAGCTCCAACAACTTGGAATGCCCTTCCACCTGCACTTCGAAGCATCAACCAATTTTCTACTTTCAAAGCCAAACTGAAAACTCATTATTTTAACTTAGCTTATCACTCATAAAAATTACTCCATGCTACTCTTTGCTTTCCTTTTAATAACATTACTATAATAATTATTTTTATTTGTTTATTGCATTACGACGTAGTGAGAGCGCTTCAGTTGCGTGCCCGGGCGCTATACAAAAACGACAATTATTATTATAACATTTTATAAATTAAAAAACCTTACATAAACCTTATTATTATGAAAATTGCTAATTTTAATTAAATCTTTCTGAAGAAAAATTGTTATAACAAATTGATTTTTTTCTCAATTATTGACGACGGGATTTGGGGAGGCCAAGTTACCATTAGGACATTTTTAGGGAGGCCAACACTGAAAAAGGTTGGGAAACACTGCTATAGACTATAGTCTATAGATCATAGATATCCTACAAACAACAAGTAGTATATATACTATATCCAGGGGCGCAACCAGCAAAAATGGCTGGGGGGGCTCACTTTCGAGGAAAAAAAACTCAATGGTATAAATCAAAACTAACCATTATAAATAACAAAGAACTTGAGATAGTTTAGTAATGATACAAAAAAACGGCTAACTAAGTTGCATAGTAAAATAGTCATGAATTTTTCAATTAAGAGAAAATTATAAAAAATATTTGATATGAGATCCTAAAAAGTCTTTAAAAAATTAACTTATTTTAATTTGAAGTACATTTTGATGTGTTTTTAGCTAAAAAATAATTTTTCGATCGGTATGGGAAAATTTTTTGATCATTTCATTTACTGGAAGAAGTGCGGTAGTTGTTTTGTTAGCCGATATTCTCAATAAACTTTGTAAACGACATGCAGACACAGTCGTCCTAAGATGACTTTTAATAAGCCGAAGTTTCGAAAATGCTCTTTCTGCATCTGATGAAGTAACTGGCAGAGTCAGAGCAACATCGAGCATATAATGCAGCTCGGGCTGAAGGCTTGTGGCACAAAAGAGCTCTTGCAGTTCGATACATGCATTAGGATCAGACTGATCCGCACGTAAACTTGTTGATGTAAATTTGAGCTGTCTTTGAACTGTTTCAGCATCCTTTCCATGAAGGAGGCATAGCTCCGAAAGCTCAGGAGTCATTATCCCATTCTGCAAAGCATCAAGAGCAGCCAAGGCAGGGTTGTCGAACCGACTGGTTATCTGATAAGTAACCAGCTCGATAATTTCGTAGTATTCTTCTATTTTCAGTTGGGTTGTCTTTGTATGGCTATGCATTGACCAAATTGGCATAGCTTGCAATACAACAGAGTCTGTAAGATTTGATGGTAGAAAACGTTTTCTTGTGGGTCTGTCTGAATTTAATTGGAAATAGAAAATCAAAAATGGAATCAGTTATTGAGGGCCAGCGCGGATTACATCTTAATAGCATAAATGATATCTCAATGATTTCATGACATTAGACTGAGTATATTAGACTAGATTAGGCTATAATTAATATTATAATTATTAAAATCTTTTAAATTAATATTTTCTGATTAACTCAATATTTTGAATATAATAATACCTTCTGGTTCTGGGATATTCATTTTATTGTTTGGCGAATTCTTCAATGATACAGAGTCTTGAACAATTTCATTGAACACTTTCTCTGTTCTCATCTGTGATAAACTCGTAAGAAGCATCTTTACATGCTTCTGAGCACCCACAAGATTTAAAACTGGACTTTGAAGTGCTTGGCTTAATTCTGATATAGGACATAGAATTGCGTAGAGAGTAGACACTGTGGCCAGAAATTTTGCATCCAGTGTTTCTGAAAGTGATCCCAATCCCATCTCACATAAAGCATCTTTAATACATGTTAGTTTGTTGTGAAATATACGAAGATTTCTAGTCCTAGCAATAAATCGAGTACTGCTGATTGACAAAAGCCTACGATACATTTTTTCTTTTTTGTGAAGTTCAGTTTTTTCAAAAAATTGGTCTAATTCTTCCATTTCTCCTTCACTTGACTGCACAATCTATAGTAATTTTATTTAATAACATAAAACTAAGTTATTATAAACGATTTCTGATATGGAGCATAAACTAAATAAGCATACAAGTCTGGCATCTTACCTCATTGGCTTTATCATCTCCTGTCTCTATCTGTGGTAGTTCTTCTAGTAGGTGTCTTTCCATAATTGATGTCCGCTGTGCTGACGACGACACACATGAATACACATCCTGGATTTTGCCAAAACATGAAATTGCTGCTGCACTCTGCTCTGCTGCATGGCTCATAACCAGCTGTAGGTTTTGGGACCAGCACCATGTGTAGATAGCCCGTGGATATTCTCTCGTATACGGGCTTGCACACCTTGCTTTCCTCCCCGCATGTTAGCTCTTCCATCATAGCCCTGGCCAACCATCTGGTCTAAGTTAATGCCAAGTTCTGTTAGAACTTCAATAAGTATTGTTGAAAGACTTTCCCCAGTTGAAGAAATAGTTTCCACTATAGCTATAAGATGTTCTTGTGGTATTCCTGTCAAAGTTTAAATTTAAAATATAAGCACATTTAAAACTTATGCGCTCTTAAATATAAAGTGTATATTTATACACAACTTAATTATTATTTGTTTGCTGACTTATAAATGTAAAAAAAAATATGTTTTTTTTATAAAAAAAATTCAACATAATTTAACACTCATGATAAACTATTGAAAACTGAGAATTAATCTAAAAAAATTATTGTTTTTACCAGTTTTTTCATTTGTGTAGCGTATACTGATAGCGACTTGCATCTTGGTACTAGCATCTGTTGTTTCATCCATTATTACGCTGAATGGTTTCTTTGTCAGAAGGATTGGCTTCAAAACTTCTTCAACTGTAAGTTCATCAACAATCTTTATGAAATCATTCTGGATTTTCCAAGACATGTAATTAGCGTTCTTCGAACATGCTTTCATGAAATCATCTAAATCTGGCATGAACGACCTGAAACTTTTAAGAAAACTTCGGAAATGACCTTCAGTACCGCGATGACCACGGAATGCTATATTCTCCATAGCTAACCATCGAACAACGCTGAAGAGAATGGTTAGGCCTTTTCTATTGCGGACTTAATCAGCTTCCGTGGCGTTGACAATTTTTTCTTTCACCGTCGAGCAACCCTGGTCATCAAATTGAATGATCCGTTGGGCATCTTTGCAGCTCCTTACGTGCACATCACTTGATTCGTGCTTTGTCGCTTTTTCAATTAGTTTTTTCCAGTTATTTATACCACCAGACCTGAACTCGTCATTTTTTGATTTGCTAGTTGTTAGCAACTTGCAATAAAAACACTGCGCACCAGCAGTCTGGGGATTATATTCAATCCAGTTGAATCGATCGTACCAAGAAAGCTGAAACGATCGATTCTGGTTATTTTTTGGTAGCTTATCCAGGGTAACCCTAATTGGACCAGAACGCAAAATAGCAGCTTTGCCACACTGAGACAAATTATCAAAATTAACGCTATCAGCCATGAGTTCTTATAGTATAAACTGTTTCAGACCGGAAAGAATGTCTTGCTATGGTAGCAAACTATATTTGGGATCTTTGGTACTACAATTGCGTCTTTTTCTGCTTACAAAAATTATTAAATATTTTTCGAACGATTTAATAAATGTTAATATTTTTGTCACTTCTGTTTTTGAGATAAATATAAAGTTTAACAAAATGCCTATATGAAAAGTTTCCTGTGACGTCACGCTCAGCTGTTTAAATAGGTGTATGGTAATAAAAACTATTTCATCAATAAACAAGTGCATAAACACGTTACTTTGGAAGCGAACTTCATCATTCCGGTAAGTTTTAGTGAAACTGAGTGCACAACAAAGTTTGAAGAAGAGCCTCAAGTTAAACTTTTTGGCTTTGCAAGAAAAATTACTGCCTTAAAAGATATTTAATGGCTATGAAACCAACCTCATTGAGCGATAAAAATAAGTAAAGGAGGTCTAAAGATTATGAACGACTTTGCAGTTTATTTTTAAACAACGTGTGCATATGATTTTCATACTGTGAACAGATTTGACATTGCTGATTCGAATTCGTTGAAGCTGCAAAGGATATGCTGCAAGTTCGAGCCATAAATCACATCGATGAATTTTGTTTGACTTTAATTAAATATTTTGTTGTTTCTTTTACGATATATCTTACTTGAAATTGTTTGTCGAAATTTGAAGAAAATATGGCCGCCTTTTGTTCTTGTTTGAGCCCATACATCAGCTGATTTAAGTAAATAAACAGTGCCATCAGCCTAAAGTCTTACGAATAAATTAACGAAAAATGCATTAAACTTTGAAACGTAAATTGAAAAATTTATTTTTTTAAAAAGATTATTTTCAAAATGAATTTGTTAAAAATATATAAATAATATTTTTATTTAATAATTAGTATAATTGAAAAGCTCACTTCCCCACCAAAAAAACTCATCTATTTTGGAAAATTGTAATTAAGGTCTAATGGTGCTCTATTTTTTCCCAGAATTTGTCACATGTTAGTGTTATTTTAGTGGGATAGCTATGTTCTGTGTTGATATATAAAACGTTTCGTGAGATAAAGAGATGGCCATCCAGAGAAAATATTGTTATCCTATGGAATATTGAAAATCCCATTACCCCCCCCCCCCCCTCAAAAAAAACTCATCGATTTTCGAAAAATTGCGAGACCCTAGTTGCGCCACTGGAGTCCTTCATTGAAAAATCAAATTGATTGCATAGAAAATGTACTAAGAAGGGCTACAAAAATGCTACCTTATCTAAAAGACATGACCAGTGTTGTTCTAGTTAACTGTAACTGTAACTGAAATGATAAATTAACTGAAAAATATGAATCAGTTAACTGTAACTTTAACTGTAATTCAATGCATAACTGTAACTGAAATAGAAACTGAAAAACAAGAATACTAACTGAATAGTAACTAAAAAATATCTACTTAAAAAATGGGAAACGCTACAAGATAAAACATTGGCGGCTTTTGAGCAATAATAAGATTAATTTATTTTATTCTTCGAGTCCGATTATATTAATTTAGTTTTTTACTATAAAACTTTTACATAGTTAATTTTTTATGACCCGTTGATTTATACAAATTTTTATAAAATGTTTAAAGTTAATAGCGGCAGAAAACAAGAAAATGCCGTATGGGCCTATTTTATTTACGAAGCTTCATGCGATAAAAGCGTATGTCAGGTTTTAGAAGAGGATGATAATTATAAGGAGAAAGTTACCACTGTAGTTGATAATTATTTACGTATTAACATTTTAAAATATTATTTACCAAGTGATGAGCATAATTTTTAAGCCATTTAAATAATTTCAATTAAACAGTCGTAAATATACGCAATTTCTATCAATTAGGTTCAGAGAAAATGATTTATTTGATAAAAGAATATAAGAACAATCTAGAAGATCGAATTCGTAAAGATCTTCAAACTAGACATCGCGTTGTCATTAGCATGGATTGCTGGACTAAGAAGGGTCTTACAGTTTCACGTATCGGGATCTCAGCATCCTTTTATAATCCATCAATGCGTCGTGCAATTCAGGTTCATTCTGTGTCTCATTCACATACAGGAGAGATGTTAGCTCTTAGATTATTGAGTACCCTAGATTATTAGCCTCTTTTGCGCAAGACATTGTTTCAGCTGTTGAAAGGGTGTTTTAAGTGTGCGGAGACCTAACTGCAAGGGAAAAAATCGCCTCAGCAAAAATCTGGAATTTAAGACATTTATGAAAATGAACAGCATATATTATGAATAATATATTTTTATATCTTTTAAATAATTTGACTTTTAAAAATTAATTTGGGCTGTATTAAAAATAAAAATTCATTTTTTTCCATCTTGTAACTGAAATAGTAACTGAAAAATTAAAATTTGCATAACTGTAACTTGAATAGTAACTGAAAAATTAAATTTTTCATAACTGTAACTTGAACTTAAACGGAAAAATCCGAACTGCAAAATCACTGGACATGACTTACAACGATAAACTCAAAGTAATTAAATTACCAACATTAAAATACCGAAGACTTCGAGGGGACATGATCGAAACCTATAAAATACTTAATAATAAATATGATAGTAAAATAACGGAAGATATTTTCACACTTAATGGACGAGTGCATGTTTATTTACTAAAAATCAGCTGGTGTATGTACGACAGAATAAAAATAACAATAACTAAAGGCGGCCATATTATTTTTATTATTTCGGCAACTATTTGATGCGAGATATATCGTAAAATAAACAATAATTATGGCTTATTTACTTTTAGAAAATTATTATAACTTAAATAAAGAAGATGGAAACAATCAAAGTGGAAAAAATTTCCATCGATATGATTTATTGCTCAAACTTGCAGCATATCCTTTGCAGCTTTAACAAATTCAACTCAGCAATGTCAAATATTTTCACATAATAAAAATCATTCAAAAAATAAGTTTTAACCACTTTATTAAACTCAAAATTTTAGAAATGAAAAGTTACAGATATTGTCAAATTGTTTAATGAAAAAGTGTTGCCATAATATTGGTCAGAGAACTAGAAGTCATCAGCATTTTTTACTATAGGGAAAAATGTCTAATAATTATAGGGTATTTTATTTTGCCTATCAGCAGTCAGAATATTTATTCTTGAATAATCCTGACATGTTTTTTTAATCTTATTTTTATCAATGTCAGCTACTATGATACAAAATGAGTAGTTAAATTAAATTTATAATGAGTTTGAAAAAATGATAAAACAGTGTCATGATGTTGAAAAAGTAGACCTATTTCACTGTTAGTGGGCAAGTCACTTTCAAACCCAACAGGCCATAGGCTGCTCCATTCTCTTACTGGTCTCTTCTGCTGCTGCTGGTGCACATAGGATGTACCTTTTTTTATTTAGCTCATATCTCTTCAAGCCCTTTGAATTTCTGTTAGGGTTGAATGAGTGAAGATGAATAAGGAAAAAACTAGAGACAGAAACAGATATTTTTATTTCGGCCGAAACCGAAATTAGGCCGAAATTAAAATCCTATTTTCGGCCGAAACCGAAATTAAGCCGAAATTGAATATCAAATTTCGGCCGAAACCGAAATTAAACCGAAATTGTAAGCAGATTTTCGGCCGAAACCGAAGCCGAAACCGAAATTTTTCCCAACTTTTATTAAAAATGAAAAAATAGTATTTAATGATGACAATGCCAGTTTAATAAGTAAATCCAAACAAGCGTATATTTTAAGCAAAAAAAAAGTTTTTCAACAAAAAAATTTTTTTTTTGACAGGCTTTGCAGACTGACATTTTGTAAAAAAAACTTCCAAATAGGATTCAACGACATTCTCACAATTTATTTTTAAATTAATTAATCGAAGCCAAATCTTCTCGTTCTTTCGACTTATATACAGTGTTTTTCAAAGCATGGATATCTAGAATTCCACATGCTTGTATATCTTATTCGAATAATGTGTGTGTGTGTGTGTGTGTGTGTGTGTGTGTGTGTGTGTGTGTGTGTGTGTGTGTGTGTGTGTGTGTGTATGTGTGTGTGTGTGTGTGTGTGTATGTGTGTGTGTGTTTGTGTGTGTGTGTACCTCTAATAAATCGACCCTCTGGATCATTGCCAAAGATGCATTTAACTTTCCCATCACATCTAATAGATATCTAATAAAGATGAGAATCGAACCAAAACTTAATCATTCGAGTTCGATTGAGGATATACAGATACTTACTTTTGACAATAACATTTTTTAAACAATTGTTTTGTTAAATATTATCATTGAATGTATCCCAATTTACTTAAATATCATATTCATAATTTTTGTTCCAGATGCTTGTATATGTTATTCGAATAATTAGTCTGATGACACCCATAAATCAATCAACCACAAAAACTAATAGATATCTAATAGAGAATCGAATCCGAATTTAATAGTTCAATTGAGGATACAGATATATCAGATAAACTACATAAATAAATAAAAATTTCGGTTTTTCGGTAAATATGAGATCCATTTCGGCCGAAACCGAAATCGAGCCAAAATTACAAAATTATTTTCGGCCGAAACCGAAAAATGGCCGAAATTGTAAAATTAGATTCGGCCGAAACCGAAAAATGGCCGAAACTAAGAAAATTGGCAATTTCGGCGCTGAAACCGAAACCGAACCGAATTTCGGTCGTTCTCTAGAAAAAACTTAATCCCTCAGTAGGATGGTTTTCGTAAATAAAAACAATTTTATGCACTACCTTTCATGTAAAACACTTAAAAATTTGTTTTTATTACCTTCAAACTTTGAATAAAAGAAATTTAAAGTTCAAAGTTGTTCATTATCTTTAGACTTGCATAACTTATTATTATCGCTCAATGAGGTTCATTTCATAGCTATTAAATGCCTTTTAAGGCAGTAATTTTTTCATGGAAACCCATTAAGTTTAACTTCAAGACCTTCTTCAAACAAATTTGTTAACACACTTTCACTTAAACCTACCGGAATGGTGAAAATCGTCTCCAAAGTAACATGTTTTTGCATTGCAACCTCCATGAAATATTTCTTTTTACCATACAGCTATTTATAGAGCTGAGCGTGACGTCACTTGAAACTTGTCCACTTAAGAGGAAATTCACTAAAATTATCCAAAAAACAGTGCCAAAAGAAGACAAGAAATTTTTTTTATACACATAGAGTGGTAACAGTTTGAAAAAGCTTGCCTGATGAGATCGTAAAAGCTGAAAATACAGATAAATTTAAAATAAAATAATATAAATACTGGGAAAACCATCCCATGATGTACAACTATAAGTGCGACTATGACATAATAGTAAAAAATAATTTAAATACATAAACATAAATATCTATTTTTTTATATAATAATTATCATTAGATATATAAGTTTTTGTATATTTTTTTAATTTTTTAAAATTTTTGCAAGTTTTTTATTGTTTTTTTTTATAACCATTATAGAGGTCAAAAGATCTGCGTGGTTTTAATTCCCTAAACTAAACTTTAAAATAAATATGTAATAAAATTAATATTCATATGAAATTTAAACATTGCTTAATTTAAGTTCTTTATGTTATTTCAATTCAAAAATAATAATTTGTTTAAATTATTTTATATTATACAAAATAGTTTTTGTCATAGACATAGATATCCTACAAACAACAAGTAGTATATACTATATCTATGGTTTTTGTCGATTTTTCTACTTTCTAAACCAACATAGTACCGTATTCACTTTTAACTAAAAGTTTTAAGCAATACTCTTTAAAGTTTAAACTTTAAACCAACTAGTTTACTAAACTTCAGTTACTAAAGGATTGATTATATAAAAAAGCACAGATTCTACTGTCACATTAACATGGATAAGGTGAAAAGATTTTTTTTCCCAATTTTTTCTCATTTAAACTTTAAATTTTAAATTATGAAATCAAATTATCTGGAAATAATAGAAAGATGAGAATATAATTTTGTGCGGGGAAGCTCTGGAATCAGAAGATGAGTTGGAAGAGGAAATGAACAATATAGATCTTATGTCATCTCGATCCATTACAGAAAGTGAACTTATTGCTAGGAAAAATCAAAATGGTGATTTATAAATGATTTTAATAAATTCAGAATTTATAAATCATGGTTTATTGTACTCAAATTCACTTTAAATTCAAAGTTAAACTATTTCAATGATTTTTGATTCGTAAATTTATTTCAAAGTTCCTATAGTTTCAACTTTGGAGACTGTACTCAAACCAACAAAGAACATGGAAAAACAACTCTTCAATAACGAGTAAGTCAAAGTCAAACAAAATCTTTATGCGGGTTTTAAAATTAGAAGCATTAATATTTGAGGTTTAAAATTGATTTATTGTTTAAATAAATACAAATTTTAAAAGATTATTTAAAAAACATTCACAGTTCTGGTTTCCAGAAGTTAAGTAAGTCAGCTCAATTTCAACTATACAATTCTCACACTTTTTCGACTAAACAAGGGCATCTGCTTCAAATTGACTATAAAATAGTATTTAGAAAATAATCTAATTATATTTTTACAATTTTTAAATATATATATTAATAATAAAATATAAAAATTGATATAAACAATAATAAATAAATTCTAAATTAAATGAAAAGGAGATAGCAACTTGAGGCTGAGGGCAAGTGTGGTGGCAGTGGTGGACAAGTACTATGATGACGTCATAGCAGACGTGAATGACGTCAACATGAGAATCTCCCGATCGGTCTACTTGACACAGGTTCACTGGTGTGGATGGTGGTGGTTCGATGGCACAATGTATTGGGGGTGGGAGTTTGATGAAGGAAGAATGGGTGAATGAATGAATGCATTTAAAATAGTGGATGGATGAATGAATAAAGATTAGGCTGAAATAATAAGTTGACTGTTTGAAAAATGATTCGAAATCTTGATTTTAAATAGTTGATTGTCATTTTTATTAAATTCTCGAAAATGGTTGTTTAACTATTTTAGCTTTACTTACTGTTCATACCTATTGCTTACATTGCTATAAGCAGCATCACCTTCACCACTCCAGGGCACGGCATCTCATCTGAAGTCTCTTCACCACACCCTTTCCAGCATCAACCACCTCATCCTCAACCTGCCTTCCCCACAGTGCCTGCCCAACATCACTCTGCCCTCTAGCCAACCTCAAGCACTTGTTTGAGCTGACTGAGATTTTGCGCAAATAACGAAAGCAATTGAAAATGTAAAGTATTCAAATGAAGAGGCAGACAGACAAAAATCATAAAAACTCAATACGCTTTGCTAGCGTAATTCATTTAACGAAACTCAATTTATTATCTAACGTTTTTTATTTGTTATTTTATTATTATTATTATAAAAAAAACTCTTCTACAAAGTTTACTCTGCGTTAATTTTTTAAAGCTATCGTTGAATAATTACTGCTTTTAACGCGTTAACTATTCTTTCAGTAAGGAAAATAACGAGCCTTGGTGACGCTTAACTCCCGGCTTAACGTCCGGACGAATCTCTTCAGGGCCCAGGTCGCCCTGGGGTGACCCACTTACTTGCGCAGGATGCCCTTGTTGTGTGATCTGCCTGCATAATTTTAAGTTTTTTGTTGCAGCGCCGACTCTTTGGAATAGTCTTCCCAATAGACTCAAATCCCCGAGCTCGACCGCGACATTCAGCCGTTCCCTGAAAACGTACTTGTTCGACCGATCACAATAACTTACAAATTCACTGCTCATTTTTCATTCATCAATTTCTTGCTTCCTAATTTCATCCTTTTTTTTATATCTATACTAATGGTCAATAATAATTGTAAAACAAATAATAATAATAATATTATATATAAATAAATAAATAAATATATGGAGTATATATATATTATTGTTATAATTTATTTAAAAATTATTATTGATCATATATATATATATATATGTGATTATATTGTTAAATTTCAATAATTTACTTTACCTATACTTACCATTTATTGATCTATCATTACTATCCAATTTTCCATAACCAAGTGGTCTTGAAGCCCGACTGGGTTTACGCCACGTTAATAACACTCGTCGTTGTATTGTATTGTATTTTATACTTTTTAAAAACATGATTTTCAATTATTAAATAAAGTTAAAACAAGTTTTTTCATAAACAATTAAAATTTATATATAGAGCTGTTCCACGATTAAAATTTTTAATCGTGCGTTACTCGTATTTTATCACAATGTTTTTAGCATATCTATTTATTTTATAATTATCCATTTATTTTATAATTATCTATTTTTTTCATAATTATCTATTTATTTTATAATTATCTATTTATTTTATAATTATCTATTTATTTTATAATTATCTATTTTATTTATAATTATCTATTTATTTTATAATTATCTATTTATTTTATAATTATCTATTTATTTTATAATTATCTATTTATTTAATAATTATCCATTTATTTTATAATTATCTATTTATTTTATAATTATCTATTTATTTTATAATTATCTATTTATTTTATAATTATCTATTTTTTTTATAATTATCTATTTGTTTTATAATTATCTATTTATTTTATAATTATCTATTTATTTTATAATTATCTATTTATTTATAATTATCTATTTCTTTTATAATTATCTATTTATTTTATAATTATCCATTTATTTTATAATTATCTATTTATTTTATAATTATCTATTTATTTTATAATTATCTATTTATTTAATAATTGTCTATTTATTTTATAATTATCTATTTATTTATAATTATCTATTTCTTTTATAATTATCTATTTCTTTTATAATTATCTATTTCTTTTATAATTATCTATTTCTTTTATAATTATCTATTTCTTTTATAATTATCTATTTCTTTTATAATTATCTATTTCTTTTATAATTATCTATTTCTTTTATAATTATCTATTTCTTTTATAATTATCTATTTCTTTTATAATTATCTATTTCTTTTATAATTATCTATTTCTTTCATAATTATCTATTTCTTTTATAATTATCTATTTCTTTTATAATTATCTATTTCTTTTATAATTATCTATTTCTTTTATAATTATCTATTTATTTTATAATTATCTATTTCTTTTATAATTATCTATTTCTTTTATAATTATCTATTTCTTTTATAATTATCTATTTCTTTTATAATTATCTATTTCTTTTATAATTATCTATTTCTTTTATAATTATCTATTTCTTTTATAATTATCTATTTCTTTCATAATTATCTATTTCTTTTATAATTATCTATTTCTTTTATAATTATCTATTTCTTTTATAATTATCTATTTCTTTTATAATTATCTATTTCTTTTATAATTATCTATTTATTTTATAATTATCTATTTATTTTATAATTATCTATTTATTTTATAATTATCTATTTATTTTATAATTATCTATTTATTTTATAATTATCTATTTATTTTATAATTATCTATTTATTTTATAATTATCTATTTATTTTATAATTATCTATTTATTTTATAATTATCTATTTATTTTATAATTATCTATTTATTTTATAATTATCTATTTATTTTATAATTATCTATTTATTTTATAATTATCTATTTATTTTATAATTATCTATTTATTTTATAATTATCTATTTATTTTATAATTATCTATTTATTTTATAATTATCTATTTATTTTATAATTATCTATTTATTTTATAATTATCTATTTATTTTATAATTATCTATTTATTTTATAATTATCTATTTATTTTATAATTATCTATTTATTTTATAATTATCTATTTATTTTATAATTATCTATTTATTTTATAATTATCTATTTATTTTATAATTATCCATTTATTTTATAATTATCTATTTTTTTCATAATTATCTATTTATTTTATAATTATCTATTTATTTTATAATTATCTATTTATTTTATAATTATCTATTTATTTTATAATTATCTATTTATTTTATAATTATCTATTTATTTTATAATTATCTATTTATTTTATAATTATCTATTTATTTTATAATTATCTATTTATTTTATAATTATCCATTTATTTTATAATTATCTATTTATTTTATAATTATCTATTTATTTTATAATTATCTATTTATTTTATAATTATCTATTTATTTTATAATTATCTATTTATTTTATAATTATCTATTTATTTTATAATTATCTATTTATTTTATAATTATCTATTTATTTTATAATTATCTATTTATTTTATAATTATCTATTTATTTTATAATTATCTATTTATTTTATAATTATCTATTTATTTTATAATTATCTATTTATTTTATAATTATCTATTTATTTTATAATTATCTATTTATTTTATAATTATCCATTTATTTTATAATTATCTATTTATTTTATAATTATCTATTTCTTTTATAATTATCCATTTATTTTATAATTATCTATTTTTTTCATAATTATCTATTTCTTTTATAATTATCTATTTATTTTATAATTATCTATTTATTTTATAATTATCTATTTATTTTATAATTATCTATTTATTTTATAATTATCTATTTATTTTATAATTATCTATTTATTTTATAATTATCTATTTATTTTATAATTATCTATTTATTTTATAATTATCTATTTATTTTATAATTATCTATTTATTTTATAATTATCTATTTGTTTTATAATTATCTATTTATTTTATAATTATCTATTTATTTTATAATTATCTATTTATTTAATAATTATCCATTTATTTTATAATTATCTATTTATTTTATAATTATCTATTTATTTTATAATTATCTATTTATTTTATAATTATCTATTTATTTTATAATTATCTATTTATTTTATAATTATCTATTTATTTTATAATTATCTATTTATTTTATAATTATCTATTCGTTTTATAATTATCTATTTATTTTATAATTATCTATTTGTTTTATAATTATATTTTTATCTATAATTATCTATTTATTTTATAAATATTTATTTATTTTATAATTATTTATTTATTTTATAATTATTTATTTATTTTATAATTATTTATTTATTTTATAATTATTTATTTATTTTATAATTATCTATTTATTTTATATTTATCTATTTATTTTATCATTTTTTAAATATTTTATAATTATCTATTTATTTTATATTTATCTATTTATTTTATCATTTTTTAAATATTTTATAATTTCTAATATTTATAATTTTTAATATTTTATAATTTTTAATATTTTATAATTTTTAATATTTTATAATTTCTAATATTTATAATTTTTAATATTTTATAATTTTTAATATTTTATAATTTTTTTAATATTTCATACTTTTTTTAATTTCTTATAGTTTATATATATATATATATTTTAGATATATTTTATAATTTAAAAAAATAATTTGCCATTTATTTTATCTTTTTAAATAAATGTATTTATTCGTTTTATAATTTTTTCATAGTTTTTTATTTATTTGAACAAATTTTAGTTTTTTTATTTTCATTATTTAAAAAATAATAATGTATTATTTTATTTTAGCAAATTACCTATTAAAAATAAGGTCCGTTTTTAACTATTTTAAGGGGTGAATCGGTTGAGGGGTGAATCGGTTATGGGGTGAATCGGTTAAGGTGTGAATCGGTTATGGGGTGAATCGGTTATGGGGTGAATCGACTGCAATTCATCCATAATCCCCCTCAGAATATGAATCTGCTGAATGCAGCTGCGGCCTGTTCTGAAACCTGCCTGATTCTTTCTGAGTAGCGAGTCGATGGGTTCACGGATACGCTTGAGAAGCATGCGGTTTTTGACTTTGGCTGCAATGGACATCAAGCTGATACCTCGGTAGTTGGTCATCAACTGGAGATTTTCTTCTTTAGGCAGCGGGAAGATCAAGCTTGATGTCCATTGGGTTGGTGCGCGACACTTGCTGTAGACTCGCCTGCAGATGGTGAGGAGCTGCTTTACAAGGAAGTCACCGCCTTTCTGAAGTACTTCTGCTGTCATTGCATGCTCATGCCCCGGAGACTTGTTAGGTTTCATATCATTGATTGCCTTTCAGATTTCGTCCAGTGAGAAGGCCGTGGTTTTGATGAAACTAGTATCCATGGATGGTGGAGGCAAGTTTGAGAGACCAGCATGAGTGTTGATGTTGTTGAGCAGCTTTGAGAAGTATTCCTTCCAACCTTCAAGTATCTCCTCTTTCCTCTTTGGAAGTGAACCATCCAACAGCCGAACTTTTGACGGATCGGCTTTGTTCTCATCTACTGCGATCGAGTTTATTATTTTCCAGGTGGTTCCGTATTCACGTCGTTGGTCGGCATTCTCGAGGGCAATGAGTTGCTCGTTGAGATGAACTTGTTGATCGTTGTCAAAGGCGCTTGAAACTCAGAACTGCAGCAAGTTCCACTGCTCTTTAAATATTGCTTGATGTCATTTTGTATTCGTTGCTGGGTTGCAAGTTCAGGGTGTTTTTTCATGACACCATCATTAGCCTTTGATTACCCAAAACCACGCCTGCAAGGCAGCAGGACTGTTACCCTGGCAGGGAGACTGGAGGGGCAACAGCCCTTGTTTTAGGTGCATTCCTTTGATGGTGGTAGAGCGGGGATGGCTTACTTTCCCGTGCAGATGTGACACCTGGGTTGGCCGTTGACACTCTAAGGTGTTCATCCGCCCTTTACAGCTTTTTTTCGTGCTGCACCCTCTCCACCAGAGTCCGAATTATCGCCACTCCACATGACGTATACATTTTTCAATGCATGCGTCAAAATCAACGCATCATATTCACTAGGTATACGATAATTCATGGTTGCTCGTCAGGGATTCGAACAGACAACCTCTGAGTCGAAAGTCCGACGTCTACCATCTAAGCCATCCCCGCTCCCATGCTTGTTTATGAGGGATCATTCAGCACGCACAGGTAAGTCGTCAAGAGGCTTATTTACCACGGGAAGACGAAAAATATATTTAAAGTTTCAAATAAAAGTTATGGTTTTTCAAATTATTAATGAAAAAGGATATTGTTAAAAACATAGTCCATAGTAAACAGCTGTTTGTCATTAGGTTGTCATAGAGACCAGGTAATGTTGACATTGGATTAGATTCAGTGAATAAATTCGATTGAGAAAATAACTCTTTCGAAATAGAAGCCTTTTTTTGAGTCTTTGTTGTTTGAATAACTCTAAAAAGAGGCAAGTTGTTGTAAATGCTTCTTGTTAGTATGACCAGACAGGAGTAAGTCGATTGGTGAGAACTAATGATGGTTAAACAAGAATGAAAAGTTGTTTAAAGAAATAAAGTTCATAACAATTGGAAAGCATGAGTCTGAGAAACTATAAGTATTGAGTGAAAAATGGATTCAGCCATTTTAATCTTAGCTTGTCTTAGCTTGGCTCGCTGTCAAGGTAACAAAGAAACACTTTAAAACTGAATAAATACGTAGTTAACTTGTTTTCATTATTAGGAAAACTCATTAAAAATACATTGGCATGTATCATTTGATTTAAAAAATAATATTTCTTTAAAGACATTCTCAATGATCTCCAAGACGTGCAACCATCGACGATCCGTGTGGAGCTGGCAAATGGAAGGAGTGCCAGTGAGGGCAGGGTGGAGGTGGTTGATGTGGGAAAGGGAAGCAAAGGTACAGTGTGCAGTGATGGATGGGAAGATGCCGATGCTGCTGTCGTGTGTAGAATGCTCGGATACGGGTGGGTAGTTGAATGGGTGGTTGTGTATTTAATTGACGAGCTATAGAGTAAGTACTTACAGGTTAAATTGTTGATGCATGTGTGATTTTGAAAATAAAATATAAATGAGGGATTTTTAATCTATTAGAATCAATTGTACACATCACCTTCCATTTTTACGTCTTCAAAAATATTGCTTGATTACAATTATAGCAAATTTTGTTATAACTTCGTTATTTAAAAAAAAAGATTAAAATTTTTATACGTACTAAGAATTCTATAAGTCACAAGTTAAAACACCAAAAAATGCTTGTTATTTAAATTCAGTGAAAAAACTAACATTTCTCTAGAGTCCTGAATGTAAAAAAAACAACCCCCTACACGGTTTATTGCAGCCTATTTCAATGCATGTTTTATGCAGCCTTCAAAAGATTTCGTGTTAGAAATTCCAAATACTTACCTAAAACTTTTATTAATCAAATTTTTTGTCATAAATACATAAGTTATTCGTTGGTTTTTCTTCTTTCCATAAAGTGCAGGACTCCTCTGCAGCAGCGAACGCCAAGCGTTTTACTGCTAGGCTGTTCCGTCACCAAGAGTGTATTCGATCATTGAGCTAGCCAATCATCAAAATCAATTTATAAATCCATATAGGCGTAAGTACATTCAACCAAACGTTCATGCACTCATGTATGCATCCAATCACGATGTAGTGGCAAGTCAACAGCAGTGCTGGGCTCAAAGTTCTCTGCCACTCGCTTCGGTCCAGGCAGAGGAGATATATTCTTGAGGTGGGAAAGGAAGGATGAACTACTGATGAATGGATGAAGGATGGGTGTTGAAAGAATGGATGCAAGATTGGATGAAGTTTTATGTTATAGGTGAACT
Organism: Piscicola geometra; assembly: GCA_943735955.1. Classification (NCBI taxonomy): domain Eukaryota; kingdom Metazoa; phylum Annelida; class Clitellata; order Hirudinida; family Piscicolidae; genus Piscicola; species Piscicola geometra. The sequence continues at coordinate 1,714,534 of OX030958.1, read as the reverse complement.
GCACGCAAAAGAAAGCACAGTGCATGTGTTAAATGTATATTTGTTTGTGCACATTTCTTCTTGAAATGCGATTTTTCTGAAAACCCTAACCCTAACCTTAACCCTAAATTAACGTTTTTTCTGTAAAAAAGAAGAAATGTGCAAAATCAAATGTGCATTTAACACATGCACTGTGCTTTCTTTTGCGTGCAGTTAACCTACAACCGAAGTTTTATAGAGTAGACAAAGAAAAGAGTCTAAATAATAATAAAAATAATTTATTAAACATTTAAAATTGTAAACATAAGTTTTAAAATATTTTTCAGTAATATTATTTTTTTGTTTTATATTATGCAGAATAATAACCTTAAACATCAAGAAATATACGCATAATACTCTCCAAGTTATATTTCGTATAGATGTGAAATATGGAAATTTAATGGTTTACAATGGAGATGCATGGGTTTCTGTTATCTATGAATAGCTAATCATTGCATAGTATACCCAGGGTATAGAGTCTATACTATAGACTTGCTTTTTTTTTGGTCTATACTATTCACAGCCTGACAGACGCATGCCATGTTACAATGGTTCTGAGAACCATGGTTCTTATGCGCCAAGGCGCCACTCCACACGACGTACACATCTCTCAATGCATACGTCGCAAACACCGCATCATATACACTAGGTATATGATAGTTCACGGTTACTTGTCAAGGATTCGAACAGGCAACCTTTAAGTTGCAAGTCCGACGTCTACCATCTAAGCCATCCCCGCTCCCCATCGTAACATTTTTAAACGTAAATTTGAAAAGTGAAAAGTGAGTGTTGTACTTGGTGTTTTACGGAAACCTATTATGCCGAAGGTCTGTCAACTGCAATGGAAACGAGAAAAGTCTGTTGGATTGTCCGCTGGAAGGATGGCAGGTGGACCCATCACTTCATTCGTTCATTCCATTCAACAATTCGTCAATTTAAAATGCACGCGTTCATGCCACTCCCAGGTGACAATATGCGGCCACAACGAGGATGCCGGTGTGGTGTGTCAAGATACGTCAGTCGT